>BJBW01005085.1:5180-75632 GCA_004320125.1 Scolopax mira
AATCACTCTTCTAAAAATTGTATTTAAAGCATGTTTTTAAATACATAATCTGTTAAAAATAAATGCTGATGATTAGATAGCTAATAGAAAAGTTTCCTGTGTTAGGGAGCATTTTGATGCTGCAGGCTAATTAACAAAGACAGCTAAGAGGATCTGAGCAAAAAATGTCATGATTTTCTTCTTATACTGGAAATGGATATTGTGCTTTGGGTTTTTTTTGTTCAAGACCTTCAATGAACTTTTTTTCTTCATTCATAGTTTTATGTGTATGAAAATAAAAGCCATTTTGTGACATTTTCAGTATTTACCCAGCTACTGACCTAAAATGCAGGTATGCACTGAGTTAGTACAGACAGCATCATCTGCTCTCATAAGTGTTCCAGAAAAATGCAGACATAAGATGTGAATTTACTTTTGCCAGAGTCAGGTGCCAAATCAACAGGATAAGCAATAGTCATACTGAGGGTAAGGTAAAGTAAAGTAGGATGGCACTATGTCATCCCAAATTATATCACCTTATACCTTCTTCTGTGATTACAGAAGGCTGGTCATGTGTGTTGCAATTCGAGTAATTGCATTTGCACCACAAAGCTTGTACAACCAAGCTGTAATAATTTTTCAAGTATTTTTTCTGTCTAGTTAGATACATTAACAGGGAATAGCCGGTAGCCTACTAAATGTAAACATCAATCATCTTTCTTTGAAAAGCAAATAACATGGCTCTAAATCAATCAGCTATCTTTAGCTCATCCTAGTTCATATCTTATCCATAAAAGGGTTACATATATGAATGGTGGCCTGACACATGGCCATGAACATTGTTCCTATAACTGTTATTTAAGTCAGTCGTTGATTAACTGTAGAATGTTTATAATGTTTCACTGTAAACATCGGCCACATTTTTTATATATCTACCGGATGTATTGTAATGGTAGGCCAAATCATGTCACTGAGAAAGTCCTCATGTAAATGGAGCAAAAATACTTGATGGATTTGTGGTCTAGGTACTTAATACTTTGATACTTTTTTCCTTATGGATATTTCTCAGAGCATATCCGCTTTGTCTTTTTCAGGAAACCCTAAATTTACTAAACCCCATTTTACTAACTGTCTAAGCACATACAGGCTCTGATATGAAAGATAAAAATATAGCTCAATATTCAGCCCAAGGCAAAATGGTCTGTGAACGGGTTTGGCATCCAGGATGGAGTTTGTCAGGATGGAGATGCACCTGCATTACTTCTAATTGAACCAGAGAGCAGGCAGGAATGAGCTTGGACGTGTTTTAAAAAGCATGCAGATGTATTCTAAAACACCTGTTATTATCATTAAGTTTATATGTTTAAAAATGAATCCTTATATCACTGCGTAAGGGTCAAAGGCACATCTGAACTCACGCAAATTGTTCTATAACTATTGACAAAATTGTGGTATGAACAGGATGTGATTCAATACTTAGTCTCTGTAGATGTCTACTTGAAAGTTACCTAAACAAACTGCCGCTACAGCCAATTCAATCTAGAAAGGTGTTCAGCTAAGTAGCCTACCTATGGTGTGCTGCTTAAACTTAAGCACCTCTTTTCATTTGAAATGCCCTAAGATATTAAAGACATGAAGATAAAGGCTTGTAGCTGGGAATTTCAAGAGACAATATCCTTCTTGAGAGGACAAGAAGGATAGTTTAAGTCATAAAAAAAATTTTGTTGCCTGTGTTTAGACAAAAAAAAATCAAACTCTGAATATCTGCTTTGGGGTAATTTAGGGTCTTGATTCACATAGGTATCCAATGTCATTGTAGATGCCCCAAAGTATGCAAACACCACACTTTGGCCTGCAAGAAATGACACAAGAACCACAGGAGGCCTGCATCATTTTGGCTTGGCAGTTGGGTTATTGAAGGGTATCTCAAATGATGCTGGAATCAGCTGAGTGAAAACCTAGATCTGCACTGACTGCAGTCATGTAAACATGAAAGTGTCTACATCTGCACCCAAGCCCCATTTGAGGTTTCTTTATAAATACATAATGTAGCACCTTGTAATTTATTAGATTTCTTGCCTGCATTTGCTGTGATTAGAGTGATGCTTCAGCACCCATCTGTTACGGTGGTTTTGCTCAATTCTTTAAATTCTATCCTAAATTTATTCATTATTGTATCATGTGTATGTTTTCAGGCTGTTATGGTCTGAAAGCTCTTCTTCTTTCTTAGTGCTTATTTCCACCAGATATTTATAAAGAATATAACACCTCCTTTCACTTTTTATTTTGCTGTGCTTAACAAACTGAATTGTTACCTATTGCCCTCTAGGAGAAAGCCCTGAATACTGTTCTGAATTTGCATTGGTCACTATAGATGCTATTGTCCGCCAGAAAGCAGTGGTTTTCCAGCATTTAAACACAATTAGTTTATCTTAGGATGGCTCCATTATCTTGATATTATGATGATCACAAGAGGAAATGAACTCGAGTTTTACCAGGGGAGGTTTACATTGGATATTAGAAAAAATTTCTTCACCGAAAGGGTTATCCAACACTGGAACAAGCTGCCCAGGGAAGCGGTGGAGTCTTTCACTCTCAGATATGCTATTAAGCATGCAGAAAGTAGGTGGGGTTAAAAGTACATATTCTTCAAGAACACGTAAAAGAAACATTTCTTCCTGTCTCTATCTTAGTGTTATCCATGCTCACTTGTTTTTTTAACGTACCCTTGTGAAGCAAAAATCCTTACCCTCCCATATTCCTATATTCACTTTTGTTCTCTTTCTAAACCAATATGTTCATCAAAAAATTGAAAAGGACACAGGAGATAGTCCTAGGTAACATTCTTGGTTGCAGATTTTAGATTTCCCATTTCTAGGTATGATATATACTTAATTTTTTAAGTTGTTTTTAAGAAGAAAATATTGCTGAAACAAATTATGAAGACTTTTAGGAATTTTGAAAGATTTTTTAAAAAATATTTCAAGGGTTGAACTTTACATTTTTAAAAAATGTAGAATGTATTGAGCTAGTTTCACTGAAAAGAAAAAAAAATATTCCAAAAAAAGAAAACAGTGATTCATTTCATATTGAACAATGCATTTTAATTAACCTAAAATTAAGCAAAACTTTTGTTGCTTCTTTTCACAGGAAAATTAAAACTCTTATTTACATATTCTTCCCCCCTCCCACTCTGTAGAATATTGAATGTATTAACATTAATGCTAAACCTATTTTTTTTCTTGCTGACAAAACTATTCATACTCTGATGTCTGACCCTCTCTGCAACGAAGCAGAAGACTTTTTGAGTTCAACGAGATAAGAAAAGACATTATAAATCTTTTTTCTTCTTGCTTCTTTCAAATACAAGTTCTTCTCATCTTGTTATCCCTACAGCAGTAGTTGCTCTTTTCCTTTTTTTTTTTTTTTTTAATGTGCATAAACAATTAAGGGAAAGACTGATATTACCTTTAGTGTGATATAACAGGATGACTGCAGTGTTTTCCTGAGACTTTTAAATGGGTGTGAAGATCTGCTAATTTTCAGAATTCTTTTTGATGGGCAAAACCTCATGATAATGGAGATTACCTGTAAATAAGATGAGTTTTCTTCTTCTCTTTAATTTTGTTTGAGGAATGAGATATCACTGAAAACCCACCTCTTCATGCCATCCTATTAGTATGATGATTTCCCTGTATGAAATTTAGGCCAAATTCTGATTATATGAGACTTCAATGTAGTCATAGGTACACATGCTTGACACATGAATTACTCTCTGATTTCATTGGCTGGTTGTCTTGGTTGTCTGTTAGTACTAGACGGTCTGGGTTCAAAAATTTTATGAACAATACTGGAAGTTATGCCAAGAAACTCTAGATGGGATCTCAGCTGGCATACGATGATATAATGCCATAAGCAACTGTGGACCTACACTGGTTCATTTCCTCAAACATGATATTTTAATTTCTCTTTTCTGTAATTTTTGGCCATGAAATGCTAGTTTTAATGCTTCTTATGTTTTAACAAGTGACCATTATTACTATAGCTTATAGGAGGTATAGTTATGAGACAGGGTTACCTCAGGACTTAGCAATGGTTTCAACTCAAGTCCTCATGAGCCAAACATGGTGAAATTCAAGGAAGACCATGATAGTTCTGGTGAAGGGCAGGGTTATCAAGGGATGTGAATGCTAAACGCAGGTCTGTTGCCCTGAACTGCCAGTACTACACTCCCTGTCTGAGGAATTAACAGCAGCCCATCCAGCTGGTGCACCATCCATGTAAGTAGTGTCCAGGTTTTGAGGCCTAAGGTAAAAGAAAGTTTTATGGCATTACTGTAATGCCTTACAGTATGAGATGAAATTAAGACCTGTTAATGTTTTGTGTACATGTACATGTATAGATCCACATGTTGTAGCTACTTTTATGAAACCTGTAAAACAGTTTCCTGGAAGAACTAGAATAATAATTCTCTAAAATAACAATATTGCTTCCCTTTGAGTTGACAAAATATGTGACTTGTGTATCAGCATGCCTTGTGATGCACTCAGCATGCCCAGTGTGCCAACACACTGAACTTTCAAATAGCAGCCAGAGCATTTTCTCTCTTTGTTCTTTTCCTGCATCCCTTTGTGCTAAGTCTCTGTGACTTTGTTTCATTGTCAAACAGGGAAATTAAATCTGTTAATCTATGCTTATTACTCACCTCTCAAATCAATTCCAGTCAAACATATTTTAATTTCTTTTATTTTTATTTATTGCTAATTGAGTTAAAAATATGTACAGATAATTGTGAAATAACTACAAGATGCTTTCAGTGACAAGCTCAATAAAGCAGAGGTGAAATCCAGCCCAGTGTTCTGCTTTGGGCTATAGACAACACAGAGCAAAACAAATAGCACGCTGTCAAAACAAACTGGAAAAGATCGCCATTCTGTTAGTTTTATGGATGATGTGCTGTCCAAAAAATATGTAAATTCCCCTCAGAAATGAAGGGTACCCTCAAGTCTGAGGTAGGCAATTTTTTCTAAGTCCATTTGGACCTTCTCTAGCCAAAATCAAAACCTTCTGATGCAGTTTCAGAGTGGAGAGCCTATTGAAAACTCATTATCTTCAAATAGGATTACACTCAGTTAATATGAGAACATGCACATTACAATATCACACAAAATCAAAAGTTCCAATTTGCTCACTACATGTAAATCCAATTCAAAATATTTCCATAACATATATCCGCTGGATGTTACGCTATTTGTATGTCACTCTAGAATGGATTAACTCCATGACAGGCTAGTCTCAGTTTTTCTGCATTTGGTGTTTTTAAACAGTTTATATTTGTTATCATATCAAAGACAGGCTTGCAGTTTTCAAAAGGAAGAAGAGAACACAGCGCCCAAGGCTCTTCCAGCATTACATTTCTTATTCCATTTTATCTTTCTTGGTTTTGACTAATGTCAGTAACAGCTACTGGTAATAAACTGCTTGTTACAGCTTGCTCTTGCCTTCAAGCACTGGCTTTGATACATTGTCAGCCAATTGGAAGCATTTCCTGATTACATTTCCAAATTGCTTGTTTATTGATCGAAAGTTAATAAAGCAAAAGACAACTTTACGGCTTAAATTAAATGAAAGGTTCCTTTGATGTTCAAATTATCCAATCAACCAACGTGCAATGAAATGTAAGCATTTGAAAGTTTTATCTGGAAAGCAAAATGTACTAAATAATGGTTTCTAGCATAGACGCTGTATCTAAGAGCTAATGAAAAATACCCATAACTTTAATATATGAAGATTTCATTTATTTTCTGTTGAAAAGTAAACGATGCTGAATTTTGTTATTTTTAAATACCTGAAAACATGAAAGAGCAGATATTGTATATTTCTTTGACAAACTACAATTTGTACTACAGGTGTGTTTGGTTAGCTGCAATAAACAAAGTAATATACATTATAATTTTCTCAGAGCCTGGTATTTGCTTGTCAATCTATTTGCTTCTGGTCCTGTATTAAAACTGCTGTGCTCTGTCAAATATTAACATACCTTTCAAGGGGATGTTGTTGCCTCCCTGGAATATTTAGCTGCACAAGGGACGCCTTGTTTTCAAAAGTGACCACAGGTCTTACCATTACGCTACTTCTTGAAGAGCTTTTACCTACATAGTGATATTTATTTCAAACATCATTGTATTTTTCAGAGAGTTGGGCACTTCCAGTACGAAAAATTTGTCAGGCAGTGATTGTCAATACTGTTTAAACTGGGAAAATGGGAGTGGCTACAATATGTGGTCTGTAAAGTAAGAACAAAATAATTAATGAGAGCAAATCTTAGTAAGTAAGCGTGAGCAACACCAGGTACAGACACATTGTAGCTCAGAACTCATTAGGAGATTTAGATGTTTTGTGCCAAAATACTCTTGAAATGGTCACTTTCTGAAAAAAAATACTAAAAATTGATGTGGTTAATACTTTCTATGCTTCATCCTACAGTATTCTACAACATTCAGGTCTTGTAAGCTGAGAGCTATATTTGTGTATCATATCAATAGAAACAAACTTGTTTTAGCTGCACTGACTCAATGAATTTGATACTTGTCATCTCAAATGTCTAATTACCCTTTTGCGTTTTTTTCTTTTGTTTAGAAGTTTATTATTTCACTGTGCTGGTGCTAGCTTTACAGCACTAAATGCAAGTATAAATGTATTGATGTGTGAGGTCTCTACATGTCAGAACTAAAGTCTCTCTGTTCCTTGAAATGAAAGGCCTAATTGAAATAGATTTGTAAAAGCTGGAACTCATTCTGCCAAAGACAGCATGTTGAACGGCTTTTTGTCCTTTTGACACAAACCTACATAACATCTCTGAAGACCTTACTGTCACATAAAGCTTACAAGTACAGCCAAAACTAAGCAAAACATTTTTTGATGTAATGACAATCTGATAATCAGGAAAGGGAAATATGGATTTTATTTTATAAACATGGCTATTGAAGATGTTACTTATGTTTCTAGCATCATAGAATGGTTTGGGTTGGAAAGGACCTTAAAGATATGTCTGCCATGGGAAGGGACCCCTCCCATAGACCAGGTTGCTCAAAGCCCCATCCAGCCTGGCCTTGAACACTTCCAGGGATGGGGCATGCATAACGATGTTGTAGAAACCAGCTTCTTTTGGTAAGCAATTTTTTAAACTCTTTTCTGTTTCTGTGTAGCTAGAGAGATACACATTTAGAACAGTCTGTATGAATAAGAAATTTATTTATGTTAGAATCCACTGCTGTGGATTCTATTTTAGTGGCAGTAGTCCAGACTCAAAATTTACCAATTTTTCATCTTTTGTGAAGGGCTATCAACATGAAATGCAAGGAAAACTAGTGTTGAACTAGCAGCAGAGAATTAGAGTCTCAACCATTCATTCCTTGTGCAAAGCAGTGGTACCCACTTCCTCTGGGCTGACTGCATGAGCATGGCGTGATCTCTCATCCTCCCTCTATACTCATGCTTCCCCGGCCTCTGCTGACACCACCAATCTGCCAACCTTCCTGTACCTCAGCCTTTATGGTTCCTTTTCTGCCATCAGCAACTGTCAGACTCAGCGTGACACAGCCTGCAAAGCAATTGCATCTGCTAATTCTCATGAAGAAGGCATCTCTTGGACATGTGAGGCACTGCAGACCTGCAGCAAATTCCTTCATACGGGGATCAACGTCTGTACCCGGAAAGCTAAGCCGACAGATACAACTCTGACAATATAGGGGTAATTTTCTGCTTGCTTTCTCCACTACAGAAGAGAGGGGGAAAAAGTGTTAATGACAGTTCCAAATAAGGAGCTTGCTCTTTAATTAATACTACTTTTACTAATATAAAGGTGTTTTTTCTCCACTTTGTTTGTGAGCCTTTACAGATCACGTTTTCCAGATCAGTCTTCAAAGAAAAGAAGAAATAGAAAGCAGGAAGTGTTCCTTAAATATCATAAAATTTGGGATTAACTGCAAAAAAAAAAAAAAAAAAAAAGAAAGCACTGCTGCAAACAGCATGACTTATTTTGTGGATATCCCTTAGAAATATTAATTTTTTTCTGAGTTGAGTTCTTTAGATGATGGCAGTATTGATATTTACCCAGTGGGAGCTCTAGAAAAACATTCTTATTTAGAAAGTTAAGCTTAATTTTGGGGTGTTGTTCCTTTCATAGCAATTTGGGATTTCCATTAATTTCTCCTTTGGTTGGAATCAAAATGTGTCAGAAAAGAACCTTAGAAACAAAATTATTAAAATTAGTATGACATAGAGGTGGCTTTCAGTTTTTGTTTTGTTTCTACCCCATTTTAGATAATAGATTATGTCACTAAGTCCAGGAGTTCCTTTTCATGTCAAAAGCCCTATTGACTGATGTGAATGAGTTATTTTCAGCTAACTGAATCCTAAACATTCATACTATTTTTTTTTAAAGAAGTACATAACTCTGTGAATGTTTAACTACCAAGTGTTTTTATTGTTAATAACTTCACAGTGGCAGCACTGTAATTAATGGAGAAATGTAGTTTTTTCTACTTGAAAATACAGGTATATTTTGCACAATAATTTCCCTTTACAGCACATTTTGCACTGTTCACTCTACATCTATCTAGCACAAGAGGTATCCAAAAACATGAATCCAGTTCCTTAACAACTTTCTAACTTCACTAATCTAATATAGCAATTTAGGAATGTTTATTTTTAATGACACAAAAGTGCAGGAAAATGTTCTATAATATTCACATATTTCCTTTTTCTGGTCTTGTGAGTTTAAGGAACCATACAGTTTTTAAGAATTTTTGCATTTGGTGAGTGCAACTTTATACTTACAGGTCTAAATCATTTTGAGAAGATACTGTATCTTTAAGAATAAACTATTTAAATGCTGTGATGATTTTGGTTAGGATTGGTTGGGTTTGCTTTGTTGTGGTTTTTTTTTTTTCCAAGAATCATCTCACTCTTAACCAATCTTCTAGCAAATTATTTCCCTCTGAACCACAGATCAACCATATATTAGATTTAATGGTGTAGTTAGATTTAATTCTAAAACAAGTGCAACACCAGAGGCAATCTGAAACTCAGGTCATTAATTGGATGCCGATTTTGTTTAATTTTAGTGAGAGAAACTACTAAGTACTGACAGAAAGCAGAAACTACTATATAGAACATTAACCTTTTTCCTGCCAAGTAGGAGATGTGCCTTGGGGTAGCTACTCTGAAGTATTGACTTAAGAGTGTTGTCATTAGAAAGTTGTAGGGGTGAAGTCCAAAGCACTGTGTGTGCACAAAGCCACAGGCTTGTCCTTTTGTTTGATCTGCAGTGGCTGGAACTCTTACATCACTCAAAGAGTTAACCTGCTTAGACACATTGGTGAATTTTAGCCACAAGGGACTTCTGTTGGCATCCAGGCAATTCTTTTAAAAATCCTGCTGTCTCCGAAAAGGCTTCAGCCCTGCTGACTTGCCAACTGTGCACTGCTGTAACCCATGTACCCTTCGCTACAGCTCCTCCTCCTCCTTACTGTGTAAAGAGGAGTGTAAACAATATTTTTGTTTTAAAGACAAGACTTCATGACTGCTCCTGTACTGTGTAGTTATTTAGTCACTATGCACCACTGGGCAAAGGTATTTCTCATATGTAATTTGTCATATAATCACCACAGAACACTCAGTCCTTCAGAGGGCTGAAGGAGTCTGAGCTGTCTAATAAATTCACCCTTTGCACAGAGAAAATGTTTCACGATGAAATAATAAAATGGGGTTTCAGTTAGGAAAAAATGAGATAAACTAGTGTAGCAAATAAGTAAAGATTATACACGTAGGCAACCCACTGATCAAATATTTCTTAGGGCTATCGGGAATCTATCAAGGATACTGAGCCAGTTAGATAAAGAAATTACTGAAGAGTGATTTACTGAGTTGTTTAAGAGTCATGTTAGAAAGATTATTTTGCTCACAGCAATGTGCTAGCTCTGTTTTATTTAATGATTAGTTAAAAGCTGTGGTAGAATATTGCACATATATGGGAGTTTCAGTCGTTTATTTAACTATTGGTTATGCTTACCTCTACACTGTCAACCTGAAAATATTAATCATACTATCAAAAGCTTAGCTTTACAACTATTTCCTCTACCCAGGCAACATTAAAGCAATACCGTGCATTAAACAAACCACCAGCATGTCTCAGGATATTTCCATTTTGGTAGTAGACTTCTGCCATTTGGACTTCTGACCAGTGATTCACAGTTCTGAAATAATTAATATGGAAAAGGGCCTTTATGTTGGTTATAGATAAGTTAAAACATGAACTACAGTCAGGGAGTGCTCTTAATTTCCTGGCTTCTTTAATAAAATGAAAGTGTAGGTTTTATGTTCCACCAGTGCTTCACTCCTCTTGAACAGTTGTGCAGGGTTAATTCCATACAGAAAAGTCACCCTCTCCCATCTCCTGCCTTCCTGTAGCTCCACACGTAAGGCAAGTGAGGGCACAATGCTTATTTTGGGAAAACAGATTGACTCAAGTGCTTTTGACTTTGAGATCTGGGGTAAGGCTTGCCTGTATTTTGAGTCTCAGGAACGAAGAAATAAAGATAATTATGATGTCAATTGATTTGTCTTTGACATATTCTGATTATCTCCATTGAACTGGCAGGAGGACAGAATGCTATGGGGAGAAATCTCCAACTGGCAACTCCATGTTCTGACAGTTGCCCCTTTCTGCTAATCACTCATCTTCTGAACTCTACAAATTCAGAGCTGCAAGGATTGACCAGTCTCAAGAATCAGGATTTCCCTCCTCAGAATTTCCTCATCTGAAGCCAGTGCCACCTTTCTCTTTGCTGCTAGATGCAGAGGGGAGCCTTTGGCCCTGATTTGCACCTATGATTTCAGAATTTCTGAAGGGAATTGTTCTCTTTCCATCACTACTTGCACTTAATACTTCCCTTCACTTCAGTGTTTCCTTGTGCAAAAGGACAAGTGGGAATTTTCACTTGTGTCTGTTTTTTAATGGACAGAAAAGGTTATTTTTTTCTCCTTCTGCCTCAAAACCTTATTATTTTCCTGAATTTTTTCAGGATTAATTCCACACTGGTTCCTGAAATAAGAGAATCTAAAAGCATACATTTTGGGTTTCAGTCTTTAATCTTTGTATTTTGTTTCTCAATGTAAGTTGAGACTTGAATTTACATGAGACTAAATTAAAAAAAAACTTTTAACAAGACACACTTAAAAAAAATAATATATATGAATTTGCCTGTCTGCAAAGGTGACTCATAACTAAGAAAGTATTAGCATGTTTGTTTCCCACAGAGTGCTCAAGTGAAAACACTCAGTTGCCACAAACGCCTAATGATTCCTGGTAAATCATTGCAGGTAGGATTTGCGAAATTCTATATACATCTCGTTTTAATCTTCATGATGAAATTTACTGGGTTTTCAGGGATTACAGGTGAAGAAGGCATTAAACTCAATTTTGGAGCTATTTTTCTTCTAACTTGCTTTCTTTTGGCTCAGACTCTAGGCTATGATGAAGCACAAGGGCAACTTTCACACTTGCCTGTATTTGCAGTATTAGTTTGTTAATTTTATACAGGTGAACATGTTCATTACTGGCAAAATCATAGGAGGGGATCTCAGTAGCTAATTGACACCAGCATTGCAGCGAATCAACTTAAATAACAAACATACATAGTATAAACTCTGGAATGGAAGCACTCCAGTAACAGATATTTCCAGGCTCTGGATTATGATGGATGTACCCAGCAGGGATAAATTACTTCTCTCCACAGCATGACTGTGCCTAGGAGACACATGCTCTGTCTTGTGTACTTTTATCTTTCACTATACTTCACAGAACCAGAGCAGCACCAACATATAAATGTTCTTGTTTGCTTGCCCCACATAAAAGACAGCATGCCACTGCCCTGTTCTTTGCAGCACATGGCTATACCCTCTGAACTGGATGCTCATCTTCACAGGCAAGTGCACAAGCGCATTTCATTTTGCTGTTAGGTTCACTCTGCTGTGTTTTAGTTATTCCCTTGGGGCTGGTATCTAACATAGGGGAGCCTGACAGTTAATGGATGGTGTACATCCTGGCTTCCCGAGTCTGATCCAGCAAACACATACGCGTAGTGGCTGAGCCATTTAAAAGCCAGCAATGGGGAAGGGAAGTCTGAGAAGTGATGTCTCTCTGCTATTACCACAAATATGTAGCCATGAGTGCTTCAATTGTGTTTTCTTGCCTCTGGCTGGAAGGGGGAGACTAAGTTAAGGGAGGAAAAATATTGCTAAAGACCAGTAAAAAATTTTTTCTTACTGAGAACTTTCAAGGTGCACAATAACCTCCAAAGAGAAATAACAAATATCCCTTTGCTAGCAACATACAGATTTAGTAGAGAATGTGACAAAATGCGCAACAACGAAACATTCTTTATTCTTAGGAAGACAGGAGGCGCAATAAGAAGCCTTCCCCATCTTCTAGTTTAACAATGTTAGTTCCTATTTGTGTATCTCTGGATTTCTAAAGAATCTTGTTCACAATCAGTTCTTATAGTGTAGTTTTTAGTATTAGGCGGTAAAATGAAAAATCAGCAGTAATATTCACCTTTCAGTTCCCAACATTATATTATTTCTGTGACAACTTCTACTTTGAACAGTCTTCTTAAACAACCACTCAATGTTTTGGGTCATAAGACAACTAACTTCTGTCACAGGTAAGGAAGAAATTTTCCTGCTTGTACGTCAATCATAAGGTACAAAATAGCATGAACTTTCCTTTAAGAATAAGGTAAAACTTGGCTCTGCAGAGCAATCAAATAGTCATGAACAAGGTAATACAGAATTCTAGAAGTATCAGTAATACTGATAGGGTTTTCCTCTATCCAGCCAACAAATAAATCAAACATTCTGGGGTTTTCTGCAACAGGGGCATAAAGAAAGAGTTGTCAGAGAATAACCTAGAATCAAATGATCACCAATTTTTTCAATGTAATTAACTGAAGAGAAGTAACTTGGGGGTGGGGAGGGCTGCATCCTTTCCCATTAGCACCACTTGATGTGGCATGGCCACCAACTCACATGCTGGCACAGCAGCTGCACCACGATGCATCCACCACCCCCACCAGTACAGCTGCATCCAAGCTTGTAAGGATCTCAATTTCAAAAGGATAAACTTTGAAAAATTAAGGAAACCAGTTAATGAGGTCAACTGGATTAAAGAGCTTAGGGATTTTAATGTGGAGAAGGCGTGAAATTTCTTTAAATCAAAGGTGTGAAAACTGTCTGGAACTTGCATCTTAATCAAGGGGAAAATCATGTAGGGAAGGGCTCCAGAGCTGACTGGATAAATAACCACTTCTGAAAGGGCAGGAGAAATAAGCAGATAGCCTAAAGGGATAGGGAGTATTCTGTGTCTGAGAGGCAAGGAAATAGAGAAGTAGAGATATGTGCCAAAAGTCAAGGTGAATTAGACCTTGTAAATTAAACCAAACAGCATAAAGTGGTTGGAGTGTTTTTTTGTTGGTGGTGTGTTTTTTTCCCCAGCCATGTATGTATAAATATAAAAGAGAACAGAGATGCTCAACCAGAGTGTAATAAATTGAGGGTCAAAAATAAAATTGTTCAGATGTGGCATCAAATTTAAATCAAACATTTATTTTTTTTTCTACGAGGACAGAGTGCTGACTATGGGAGGTAAGGACAATCTGGAAATTAGAACATGCAGACTGAAAACAAGGTTAAAAGCCTGATGCAGCTATGTCACATAGGTCTAAGAATCTCTGTCCCCAAAACACCCAGATAAGCAAGTTCATGAAAGTACTGGCATGTGAGAGTGATCTGAGGGCATCTGTCAAGTGGAGTGAGGAAGTTCCTAACAGGGACCAGCAAATAGAGCCCTCATATTCTAGATGATGGTGGGATGTAGGATAGCTTCCTACATGGCTGTGGGCCCATTAGTCTGATTGCAGTATTACACAAGGCTATAAGAAGAGTATTGAAAGAAAAATTAATGAACAAGGGATAATGAATAAAATGTAACAAAGACTTTCCAAAGATGTCTTGCCAGATTAACGTGATCTGTTTCTTTGATAAGAGTACTGATTTCCTAGACAAGGGAAATGCAGTAGATCTAGTCTATCTGGAGTTCAGTAAAGAATTTGATTTATTGCCACTTGAAGTGGTTCAATAAAGTTTAGTGAAATGCAGGTAACCAGACCCCCCAAAATAAGAAAGAAGAAATATTAGTATGTCTGACACAAAAGCCACCTGCTCTCCCTTTTCCCCTGAATCAGTTCATAGTATTGAAAAAACCAAAGTAAACTAATCCCATCATACTTTAATGTTGTTTTGCACTATAACACAAGGCTAACTGATATTGAGAGAAATGTGTGTTGCATTAACCAATTTCATGTTATATTTATTAATGCACTAGCTGGACAAAATATTGCTTGTTTTTCAGTAGAATTAATGAAACTAAATGAAATTACATGATTAAAAAATATGTTCATTTTAAGTGCATCATATGGAAAATAGAAGAAAAATGGTTGTCTACCCCAGTGCCCAAATTAATCAAGCAGAGTAATAGATTGCAGAAAATCCATGTTTTTGTTTAAATGTATTAACTAGAGAGGCTCATTGAGATTAGTATAGGCAAGCCATCCCTGGACACAGTCTCATTTACAGCACTGCCTTAGAGAATAACGTGCTGGTGCATATTTTTGTGTTGTTGACTACGGTTCCACTCACTCTCCAGCTGGGAACATGTGCTCAATTTTTTATTGTTAATGGGTGTTTTCATGCTTCTACTTTCTCTGTTTATCTGAGTGTTTGTGTGAAGTCTATCTAATTTATGGTTGTAGGGTTGATTGTACTCAGAAGAGTTCTAAACACCTTTGGTAAATCAGTCATGTTCCTTGGTTAAAAAAACCCACAAACCTGAACACCCAAAAAACGGGGGAAAAAAAAGAAATAAAAACAAAACAGAAAAAAAACTCTACATGTGTAATGTTGCTTCTCACAAAGAGTCTTTCCACTCCCTTTCCTGTATTACTTAATAGTGTTTGGTGTATCTGTATTTTCAAAAGCCTAGATTTGGGGAAATAATAGCTAGTGGTATTGTGAAATTTACCTTCCTTAGCAACAATTCCTGAAAACAGATCCCTAAAGAGCTTTTCTCCTGCTATAGACTCCTACACACAGGACAGAAAATGTGATGGGGAATCCTGAATATTTTTTGTAATACTTAAAGCTTGCTAAAACACTCTGTAATTCACTTGCTTGCTGGAGATGCTCTGATGCAGATTATGTTTCAAGGGATAGTGATTTGCGAATAAATACTTGGCAAACAGTTGTGAGGCAGAGATGTGAAACAATCATAGCCTTGGCTATTGCATTAGTCACATTTTAGTAATTTTTTTTTCTTTCAGAGAGAAGCTCAGAAAAATCATAATTTTTTTAATAAATAATTAACTGTGTATTATTTCAATAAATAAATTAGTGTTTATACAGTAAAGAATACAAATGTTTTGTGCATACATTCTGACCTACTTCTCCAGTCTTTCTTGGCTGTTTCCCAAAGAATTATTTTTAAAAATTAATGATGAACATCAAAATATTTCTGTTTATAACATCATATCAATGGTAGTTAAATCTATAAAATAATTCAATCGTTTATCCTTCTTATCTTGGGAATGTTTAATCAAGCTTGATATTTGCTTTAAATTAGCACTGTCAAATGTACATTTGTATAAAATCTCCCAAATCATGAAAGATTTATAATTTGAAATGTATTTGGATTATTCTCTAGTTAATCAGCTAGATAAAAATTAGTGGTACTGTAACTAGAACAATGAATTGGATTTAAAAATTAAAAAATAACTGGCATGTGCTACTTCATGTACTGCATCACTTTGGAAGCACAAATACTGTCTTAACTACATGAAGGAGTTTTGTGAACTGTTCAGTAAATCCTAAATTCCTTCGTTTACCTTTACCTTTAACAGGCAAAAGTTGCATTTTTTCTAAGGGAGTTTTGAACAAGAAAGGGAGGAATAAGTTCTTCAGGTAATGGTTCTATAACAATATTTATGTGTTACAGCTCAATAAAACACATATGCATCAAACCACAGATGAAACTTTAAGTAAAAGAATTTCATATTTAGCTTATGTTTAGGAGTGGGTATTCCTTTATTTGACATTACCGTAGAGGTTTCCAGGAGGTGAAGGTTTTCTACAGAATGCACTAAATTTGCTCTGTACATTATTTTAGTTAAAAACCCTTATGTGCTTAACATCATTGAAGATCAAAACCAGCTTGTAAGTAGAGCACCAAGGGACAGACTTTACTGTAAATACCTAAGAAATTACTTCACTGATGCTTTGCAGAGAGTGCCCAATGATCAGTAAACCCCATTTCTATGAGGGCTGGGATAGACTGGTAAGGTAATGGCAGCATGGAAAACTTCAAAGACAGCACCACCCACTTCTGAGCTGTCCAGAAGAGTTAGCCCTGGAGCAGGCAGGTTGATGTCTGGCAGGTAAACTCAAGGGGAAAAAGGAGTTTTAGAAGGGAGAAATGTGGCTGCTCTTGCTTGGGAGAGACTAAAGAAACTTGGGGGAGGAGACATTTAAAAATATCCTCTGCTCTTTATATTGAAGGAATGCTAGAATTTATAGGTTCTGGATGTTTCGGGAAACATATTGAAGGAAAATACTAAGGCAGGAGATAGCAAATAGGATGGTCATACATTTGTAGCCTGATACTTGTCCCAGATCCCAGCGTCTTTCATGCCAGCCTTTATATGACAGGACAATGAATACACTGCTCTTGGTTGAGACATACATTTATTGAAAGGAAACCATCAGAGGAGCTTCCATTTGGGTGAGTAGGACTTCAGCCTTGGTCAGGGTTTCAGGACACCACTGTGACAGAAATAATCCCATATGTGCCACAGGTCTTGTGTTCTCCAGAACCATTGATATTTCTTGCTGTTATCAGTACTCCACTTACCCCCCCCCCCCCCAACATCTTTCTTTGTAGTCCAAAAAGTTAAACAACTCATAAAATGTAGGTCTCCTCATTCACAGAAGGGTGTGCTTTACTCATTCTAGCAGGCTATCTATACTTTGTGCTTTTAAATTATTTAGACCTGCCAGATAAGTCAGAATCTGTTTCTTCTGAGCTTTGTCTTGTACACTGTTTTTTATCTCACAATACTGCCATTAGTCGTCACAGGCAAGTTTACAGGGTAATACAGCCCTTCATTCACCTTCTGGCACTGGAAATGCTGCCTTCTAGAGCTTTGGAAATTCTTCAGAAACTCTTTCCAGTCCTCTAAGGTAGGATAGAGAATTCTTTAGAGATTTGGGAAATAAACAAGAAAATATCATATAAGATAAGATGGAATTTCCTTTGATCATTATATATCCTGGGCAAGCTTTGTTTTGACAGATCTAGGTTTCATGATGTGAAAATGACTATGGATTTTCATTTGTGAAAGTATGTTAAATACCCCACAATGGCCACTAAAATGGATTTTTTTCTGAACCCCAAATAAAAATTGTCGCCTGTAATAGCCTTATGCTGTTAAATGATGGAAATGTGGGTCTGGCTTCCCTGAAGAAGCAAGGAGAAAGATGAGTTGTTGTAAGGGATGTCATCTTAGAGACACAGCAAACTTAAATAAGGCAAGGACTCCACCAGGGTCCCTTTGCTCTGCTCTGGCAGTGCGCAGGATCTATGAACCTGTCCTAAGGGAGTCTTTTTTGTATTGGACAGCATGGCCAGGCAATGGAAGGTATATTACTGTGCCACTCGCCTCTGGCTGCTGAAACGGCTCCTTTCTGGACCTGTGAAGTCTTGGATATCAAGTGTGCAATTCAGATCATCATCTTTTTCCTTGACTAGTGGAATTATGTTTTGTGCATTTGCAGTTAATGACAATGTCTTTTTCCTGGCTCTGTGATTTCAATATTGTGTTATCAATAGCTTATGGACAAATGAAAGATGCCCTGCTAGGTGCCATGTCCAGAACTGCAGCCTAGGACACACACCTCTGCCTTCCCTGTGGTCCAGGTGCAGCCCTAGCTCAGCCTTTGGAGTCAAATGGCTTGGAGAAATCTATTAAATGTTGCTATGGACTGCAGTGAGGGCTGAAGTTGCCTCTAAGCAACCCAAACCCCTGGAAAATCCCAGGGAAAACAAAATAATTTCTCTTTTCTTTCTCGTTCTCTACCCAAAAACCCTGATTGGGTGTAAGGGCTGTGGCTACAAAATGAAAAGCTGAGGCATGGCCAGCCTGAAGTATGAATGTCCTGCCTTGAAGGTATCATGTTGCCAATTGCGCCAGCTGAAGGCACACACTTCCAAGGAGCAAGGGAATGTACACAGTGTTTCTCCTGACCAATCCGCTCTGCTTACAAGAGGAAATCATGCCCACAGTGGGAAAATGCCTTGAAAGCATATTTCAGATACTTCTAAAAGGTGCTTTATTAGTTTTGTGGAAAACTAGTTTATATTTGGATCCACATGAGGTTTCAAAAATGACATAGGAAAAACCTAGTGCTGCCATGTTAGCTGAGGGCTGCCATTTTCTCTGATGTGCTTTTCCTCTTCATTTTCTTAAGCATGAATGATTACCACCTGTAGACAGGCTGCCCTTTAACCCCTTCAGCTTTGGAAGGTCCCTGAAACCCTTCCCTGGGAGGCAGCTGTGTGTTGCATGCAGGGACCTTGCTGGGTGTCTCAGGCTGTCGGGCTTTGCAGGTCTCACCAAACTTGAGAGGCACAGTGTAAATAAGGAACGCTCTGGCCCTCTTATACTTCAGTCAATATACAATATCCCTGCGTATCCTCTACTGCAGGGAAATAAAAATCTCACACCATCCTGTTGGCAAAGTGCTGTCTGGAGTCCGCTGACATGAGAAGTTGTGTGTTTCGTGGCAGTGAGTTCACATCCATGTTATCAATTTAAGAGTAAAGAATGCTGAAGGTTGATTTGGGCATTTTTTCCTTCGTTTTCCTTGCTTTGATTTCTTAAAAATTCATTTATTTTTTTTTCAAAAGAAAGATAGCGGATTATGTTTCTGAGATCAGCAGCAAGATACAACGGTTCAGTTTTCTTCCTGGTGTGTATTTGCGCTGTGGTATGGCAACCACTTCACTACAGCTGCTTCCCCAGCACTGCTGCTCTCCAGACTTCCCTTATTCTTAGCTGCTTCTTACGAAAACATCTCATCTCAGTAGGCCCCAAAATGAGAACAATCCCACTTTTTTTTTTTTTCACATAACTGCACGAGGGAGGGTTGTGCATCAGCAGCAAGAGGCTGCAGTGCTACTGCTCGGGAAATAGCACAAAGCAGAAATATTTACTGATGTCACAGGCACTGGTGCTCTGTCCTCATCACAGCATCTTGGGCTAGAGACCAGGACATGGCACACATTCTCTCTCTTCCCAGTGGTATTAAGGTCAGAAAAAATACAACCTTGGGAATTAAGCTTTCAAAAGAGGGTCTGAGAGATGAATTTCCATCCCCTGTCCCTGTTCTCTCCACTTGACTAGCTTGAGCACCCAAATATGCCATCCTCTGGCTGGAGGAAGGACTCTGCAGACCAAGGGGTTTCTACCACCATATTATTCTTCAGCCACGGTGCAAAGTTCTCAGCTTTCAGCAAGCAGTTATTAATGCTGTGGCATTTGTGCTGCAGCCATCGATCAGCTATGGTGTGTTTTTTCTTAGTGATTTGCTGGTCAAACAATCCCTAGATAATTTAAGAAAACATGACATAGTTGTGCTTCTTTCCACTGCTTATGTGACATGATTGTTTTATTGGCAAGGATAAAATCAACACCAACATACATCCATGATTCTTTGAAAGTTTTGGAGATAAATGTATTCTTAGACTGTGATTTAATGATTTATTTCACTGGTATGTGTATCTAAGCAGGTTTTATTCCCTGGATGCTGTGTTGTCTCTCTAACAGACCAGCAGGTCTATGTTACATCTATGAGTTTGGATCTCAATTCATTTTTTTAAGTCTCACTAAAATTCAGGGCAAACTGAGGTTTGGGTTTTCCTGATGGCCATCCCTGTTTCCCTTTTTAGAGAAAGAACAGCTCAAAATCTACATACAATTAGTTTTCCCAGCATGTAGGTTATCTTTCTTTCCAATCCCTATGGCAGTGGTATTCTGATACTGGATTCTGCTTCTGTTGTAATTGATAGCCTGGACGCCCTCAGTCACAGTCATCACCATCTGTCAGTCATCTTTATCTATTCTTTATTTTGTTCTTGTTTGATTGGACCTCTTTGAAGTTGAAGGAAAAAGAAAGTGACCTTTCAAACACCAGTCTTTAACTTTATTATCTGCCTTCATATTTTATCTGGTACTTCTGGTTTTCATCATGGGAAGAGGTATAATGCATATGCCATCAAGAATTAAAAAGCGTGCGGCAGTGGTAACCTGCAGTCTCAAAATACTGAAATTATTTTGAAGGAGTTATGTCCACGGGAGTGGAAATCTACCTGGGCTGTTTGTAGCAGTGGGCAGAGCTGCATGGTGTCTGGGACTTGACAGCCTGCAGAAGCTGCTGGTATTCACACGTGCTGGAAGAGCAAGTGGGATGAGGAACACTAGCCAAAAAGCTGTAGGGCAGATATCCCTGACACAACTGCACAGCAAACTCATAAATCAAACTTATCCCAGAGATCATGCAAAGCGTGCTTAGTTCACAAGATTAGTGTTCAACATAAATTATTTCAGCTGTTTAATTTGGTTTTCGTAATTTCAAGTTAATTTAAGCAAAAGTTTTCATCCAAGGAGCATGCACCATCAAATGAAAGCAAAACTTTACCTGGATGGTTCCAGAGGAGATTGAATGTTTTCCATTTTATAAAAGTACAGTGATAAAATTGTTTATTTCTTAATACTCTGTTGCCCATAAAGTAACAAACACAACTATGGTGTTTCAAAGTTTATTGCTCTGGGTAGGCTTGGATAAAAGGCCATATGTTTCTAGCGAGGTCTCTTCAGGCCAATAAATGTAATGTTGTTTTTCTCATTCAGAGCAGTGAGACTCAACTGTATAACCATTTCAGTTTACTACAGAAGCTTTACTACAGAAGCTTTGTTTCCATAATGCTAATAATGTCTTCCTTCTTTCTCAGAGTGTTTAAAGATGATTATTACAGCTGGCTGGCACTGCTTCTGAATGCCAAAGCCTTCTCAGCCTTCTTAAAAATTCTGCATTGGGTATTATTCATTTAGTTTTTAATTATTAGCACTTATCTGTTTTTATATCTTTTGCATATCACTCAGCTGTTCAAAGGGAGTATTCCCATGCTGCTGGTCTGAAGAGCTTCTGTTTGAAGGCACTGGCAGCTCGGGGAATCCTCCCATATGTTGTCTGTGGCCAATCCAAAGAGCTGATGGTTGGGTTCTGCCAGTGCACATTAAACTGATACCATTTTGGAGTCACTTTATCTGTGATCTTAAAATAATGAGCTCAAAAAGATTATTTCTGTGTTTTATTTGACATATTATGTTTGATTTGATCTCTCTGCTATTTCTTTTTACTCATATACGGTGCATTTTTGGTTTCATATTTACCCTTTATGGCCTGATATTCTGTTTTGCAAATATGCCAAAGCTCTTGTGAATGCTATGGCTGGGAACATCGTGCAGAGGATGCTAGAGAGATAAAGTGCAATTGCCACCATTAGCTTGATAACGTAAAACTTGTGTTAAATGAGAACTAGAACATTTTTTAAAAAACATTACTCACATTTCCACTACTCCCTCCTCCAATTTCTTGGCTCTTGGAGAATTAATTTCATCCATAGCTTAAAGGGGATGTAAACAAAATGTTTGTGACTTTCTCCCTCAGTTTCAAATCAAAATTAAATTCCATTTTTATATTCCAATTATATTTTGATATATACCTATGCACTTTTAAATATCCAAGGATAATCTCTCTGACAGCTCTTGATTTCCACTGTTCTAGCTCATGCTAACTTCTTTTAAACCTACTGAACTATTTCAGTGCATATTCGTAAATGCCTACCATCTTCATCAAAATATTGTACCAGACAGATAGTGGTAATTCCTCTACTTCAGAAACAGTTGCAGTGTTAATTTGTCTAAACATGAGAAAATCAACATTTACATTGTGAGGAAGAGGAGTAGAACATTTTCTAAAAGATTAGGGACTTCTATAAAACTGAAGTTTGCACTATATTACAAGCCAAAAAATCTGATCTTCAGTTATTTTCTATTGGAGACAATATCCTGACTTACATCTTTGCTATGATTATGTCTTTTTGCTAGTTTCTCCCCTATGGATTATTTGTTATATAGCCTTGACTTACGCTGCAGCCTGAATATAATTAAGTAAAAAATGTGAACCGACACAATTTTTTTTGAAAGCAGTATGTCTTGGTTCCACTGTTCACACAACTCCTTTAGTTCCTTTCATTTGGTTTTCAATTTCCTCTACCCCTTGAATCCTCTAACCCTTGGGTATCTTTATATCACATTATCATCTGTACACTAGAAAACTCTTTGCATATGCTAGATGTTTTGTTCTAGATATGCTGTTGAACTTGAAAAGTTGAAAAGCTTGTTTGATTTTTAACACAAGGTAAGCCTCTGCACGGGTGTTAGTTCAGAGGAGTAAATGAACCACAAATGTGCACACACCTTTATACCAAATACTCATGTGAAGTGAAATTATTCTACCTTGCTCCACTGATTCTGTCTGCACACTTTCCATCACTCTTCACAATGAAATATATTAAAAACTTAAGTTTATGTGATTTTTAAAAAATGTTTTTGTCTTGTCTGGTAGAAAGATTTTGAGCAGTTACAATTAGTGACAGAACTAGCAGAATAGAATACTGCCTGTGTTTTTCTTCTTGCTTTCTTACAGCTTTTTTACCTAGCACATGCTAGCACATTCTGTGGGACAGAATAGTACTTTGTGATTTTAGAAATTTTTTTGTGGGTGTTACTGCCTGCTGCAGTTGCTGTGCCTGCAAAATGAACTGCAAAAGCCCTGCTGCGTGGGTGCAGCGCAGGTCAGCAGAATTAGATTTTCTGTTGATGAAGTTTCACCAGTTCAGAATGGTGGCTCAACCCACTTCAAATAGCAGGGATCTGTCAGTTCTGGGATTTAATTTTTAGGAGTTTGTTCTGCAAACACATCTGTATCAGTAGTATCTTTGTGTAGCCTTGCCCTGTTCATTTACTGTCATTTAAGTGGATTTATTTATAAAAACTAAACCTGGCCAAACTTCAGTACATTCCTGTGTGCTTACAAAGTAAACCTCATTAGTAACACTTGTAAGATCAAAACTTAAAGTTTTGCATTACAATACGGATATCTCAGGTGGTTTCATGTTGCTCAGGAATCTCATAGGGGTATTGTGTGGACATGATCCACTTGCTGGATTGCCATGAGAGACACCTAAATATCTGGCACATGTCAATGAAATGGTGTAGAACCCCATTTTTCCTTTTTTGAGCTACCAAGTGCTATTTTTGTCTTCACAACAGGTAGCTCTTCTGGTTTTTTGTACTTCATGGAGCTAATTTTTCAAAAGAAAGATCCTAGGCAGATGTTAATTTCATTATTTGCATTATTACTTTTGTCACCCTATGACATTTCAATACCAATTTGGAATGTTTTGTAACCTTGAGACAAGTGACACTGTGTAGAATCTTTCCAAGGAGACAAATTGAAAATAAAGTGTAAGTATTAGTTTTGTAAAAAAATCTTGAAATGTTGATTTAATAGTTCTGGATACATGCTGTTGTTTTTACCTGGCTGCTTTCAGTGTATAAAAAAGGCCTTTTTTATAAGTCTTTTAAATCTTTGGCAGTCATGACAAATCAAATTATGTAGCGAAAAGAGTGCATGTACCATATATTATCTCTGGTACGTAGAAACATCTAGCTATAGTACAAAAGAATGTGTACTTCAAGTCCATGCAGAAGGGGTTTCTGAATGGGAGAAACAGTACCTACAGAAGCATATGGTACTTCTGAACTTCCACTCTGAAATGTCTCATTCCATTGTGGACACCGATAGAGAGGAAGATGGAGAAAGACAAATTTACATACCAATTGGGATAGGATATGAAGAATATTGGTATACTGGAGTTTAAGAGAGCATTTGAGTTCAGGATATTCTAACACGAAAAAGTAAGAGAAGTGGTAGAAAGCTAATATAGAGGTTAAAGACAGCAACATGTGAAAAAAAGAAAATTTATCTCTAAGGGGAACTGATTCAGAAACACCGTTTACTGTGCCTAGTTAACTTACTAGTGCTTTGAAAACCTGAAACATGTGTGATGCACACCATCAAATAGGGGATTTCTTAAATTACAGTTGTATGCTAATTACTCATTTTAGGCAGTGGTTTGTCTGAAGCAGTAAATGATCCTAGACTTTTTGCCTTAGCAAGAAAAAAAATCTTACCACTAAAATGTTGGGGACTGTTAGTCACCAGTGCAGGAATCACCACTTTTCTAAACCTTGAATAGAAATGAATTCAATAAAAAGAGACATAATGACAGATTTATAAAAGCAGCGTTCCTTTACATAATGGATTTTCTATTCTAATGTTTCTTTACTGTAATCCTTTAAAATTATGCAAAAAATTTATTATTTAAGTGATAGTAAAGAATTCATTAAAAGATTAATAGTTCTGGTTTACCAATTCGCTTACCAGGTCACTTAATTATTTAGTTCATTAATTCTGCAAATGTCAGACTTACCATGAACTCTAGTGATTTGCATAAGTAAGGTTATAGTTCTACGAGCAATTGCTGTCTAACGACTTCAAACAAGAATTTGGTATTATTTTACATTTCAAATGAAAGAAAGTGTTTGTGTCTAAACATACACATATATAAAGATGGGAAAACCAATCTAGCTAAGTGATCTATTTGCATTAAGAATGGTTGGGGGGTGGTAGATATTTTTTTCCAAAACTTCAAAATAGCCTCCAAATTAGTCTATATGAGTGTGACTTCTTTTAGGAGCCACACTAAAAAATAAATAAATAATCGGTCTTTGAAGGAAATCTGAATTCTTTGAAAGCTTCATTTACTTATTTAAAAGTATTACTCATTGGAACTCTGAGTTGGTGGTTCATTGCAATTATCAAAAGTACCAAGGTGACTTTTCAGATAAACCAAAAGCACTATGCTAATGTGACCCCAACATTACTACTTAAATCTATAGATTTGTATGTATACATATACATATATTTGTGCATAAAAATGCCTAGGGATACAGCAGAAATCACTTACAGTTGTAAGAACATTGGAATTAGTCTGAGTAACCATTAGCTGTTATTTAATCTAGTCATCAAGGCAAGCCACTGCACAGTGTGGCACAATGAACCTTCCTTTTGCATAGGTGAAGTTTTCCATTCACTTGGCAAGCCTGAGTGGAGAACATCAATAGCTGGTCATTATGCACCATGTAAAATAATTTGATGCCCTATGATGCATACAAGCTAAGTAAGGCCATCTTAAATAATTTTTATTGTGGAATGATTTCTTCCATTACAGATTCTATGCACTGTAAAATAGCACGGGGCTGTAACAGTCACAAGCCAGTGTGTACCCATGTATCTTGCTGCAGCAAACGGTTCAATGTGAAAATGAATCCTTTCTGGCAGGCTAAACTCACAGCCCTCTGTATTAGTGGCATCTGCTCTGGCATGTGAATCAGCCTTGCTCTCAGTGGGTGCATGCCAAGCAAGTAGAGGTCTCTAGGCAGCAATACATAATCTGCTCAGACCCACTCCCACAGCTCCTATGAGTGGATCCATTAAGTACAATTAGTCTTGTAATTAAGGGCCACAGTATTGAGCCCTTCAAGCATTTTTTTTTCTTTTTGACAACATAAAATCAATCTTGTGACAGCTTCCCTGACTTACAATCTTAAATCGTGATAAACAAAGTGTGAGGATTATAGTTAAGATGATGTGAAAGACAATAAATCATGAGGTGCTCCTCATTAAGGTCTGTGGAGAAAATAGGGATAAATAGAAGGAGAATAAGTCAATTTTATGTATACACAATGGAGGTTTATAGGTGTAAAAATGTGAGTTTTAAAGACAAGAATCTTTGGGTTTTTTTACCTAAGATGTTTGGGTGAGTTGGATATTTCCTTGCTGGAATAAATTAAATCTTTCACAATCTCAGTGATTTTGGGAGCAGTACTTTTGTATGGTCTTGGGAAATACTCAATACTTGTAGTAGAAAGAAAGATAGAGTGAAAGTTTTGTGGATTAATCAGTTACTATGTGATTTCCTGTGATCATCTGTGTGTGTTTACAGACAGAGGTAGGGACTGAGCTGGTCTTAGTGACTTTGGGGCATAAATGAAACTCCTTTAAAAAGTTTTATTATATTAAAATGGAATCTTTAAAGGGAAATAGCTAAACAGGAAAAAAAAAATCAGTGTAATGTCATCTAATATGAATCACCACAGAGCTAGCTCTGAATAGGACTCGGAGTTTATAGACATTCAACAATGTTTGCGGACAAACCGAAGTGATCCTCAAAAAATGGCAGATGTCCTATAATCTGATCCTGTTTTACTTGCAGCTAAAAGGTCAGGTTTTTGTCTGTTTGGTGGTGCACAATAGTTACTCAAATATTTTTACTAGCTCTGAAACCTTTTGGGGAGAAGAACACAAACCCAACCATACTGAAAAGCACTTAAAAGTGTTCAAACATTATTATTTATAAAATACTGTAGCCCAAATAGTTTTAAATTTTGTTCCCTATTTCATAGTTTGATCAATGCTTTTATTGCTTGATTGATCACTTGCTTTCAAAAACCCCCTCAATCAACCAATGTTACTATAATAAACACAAACCTTGGTGACATTACATTAAATCCTAGAAATCTGAGGGTTGGATCCAACCTTAAGTCATGGTATAAAGAAATCTGAAGATCCTGTACAAATTGACCACAAAAAACATCGTAAAAATCACCATAAAATCTGATACGATATGACAACACTGCTTGTCTTGCTTGAGCTTCTGGGGCTTCACTTCTTCCTATGTGTTGTACCAGTGTTAGCAAAGAGGTTCTTTATGTAATCATATGATGAGTAACATAGTTGTGAATAGGACTGAGTTTGTTAATGTCTGATTTACAATTAAAACTTTTCTCAGCTCCTCAGTCATCAGTGAAAAGGCAGTTAGAAAGATGGGCTGATAGCAGCCTTACCCATTCAGGTGAGCGGAGACAAGTTAGGTGGGATTGTTGTATTACCCTACAAAAAATACAGCCTGATAATCCCCAGGTTAGTTTACTGATGTGTCACGTCTCAGTTAAACTTTGTGATTTGTCATTTTCCTACATGCTTCGAACAATGACATGAATGCTGCAAACAGAATGGCAGAATACAATGCCAAATCCTCTACAGTTCAAACTACTTTCTGTGATGTCCTACTGCTAATAGCCATTAATTTTGTGACTCTACAGAGCTCGCACATGCAGAAATCCTCTAAATTTTCCTGACCCCTAGGGCACATAAAACAGCAGCATTTTACTTAAATCTGTAACTGTTTGTGGTATATTGGCTTTAGGCACAGCAAGGACTGAGGTGATACTGCACATTCAAGAACAGAAATTGTCCAGATGATATAGAATTTGCCAGACAGCCTCCTAGTTGCTTGCAGATGCAGCTGGTTTGGGTTGGAGGCTGCAGCTGAAAATGAAGTGTGGCTGGAAGCAGCTTCTAAATATTGGGCCAGAACCCCAGCTGATGTACACTGGCACAGCTCTGCTGAAGTAGTTATGTTAGTTTATGCCAGTTAGGCTCTTGCTCAAGAGCTTTTCTGATGTGCTAACTTGATGTTGGCGGTTGTCTTTATTGCTCTTCTGATCTAGATAAGATAATCCTGATTTCTTAAAAATGCAGCTTTAGCCTTCCCTATGCTTTTCGTATGTGTGACATCAAAGTTTAAAAAAGTTGACAAAACAAAATGCTACTTCAGCGTAGGAGAAACCTCACACAGTCACTTTATGTTGAACTATCTAGTTGTGATGCAAAAATAGCCGTGTTTGGATTAAGTGAAGTGTCATTTGAACGGTGTATTTTGAAATAGGGTATATTTTGAAAGTGATGGACATGAATATTTCATCAGCTTTATATTACTGAATATTTGGAGATTTCCTAGTGACTGTTAATAGCCAATGAGTATATATTATTCACTGCCTAATGGTCAGTAGATTATTATAGAAATATGCTTCCATCTATTTTGGGAATATAGATGAAGCCAAAGCTCGATTTCCTCTGTTACTCAGTATCAGGTGTTTCTGATGAACAACTACTCAGGATTCACACTTTTCATAGTGCTTTGAAATGTGAAGATTTAATAACGCTTGTATATTATGCAGTGTACAAACTTCAGTGTTATAAATTAAAAATGGAAACTACAGTTTCATAAATACCTGTATGCTAACTGTTTACCTTTTGTTCTATATTGTGCAAAATGTGTCTTCTCAACATGTGTTTTAGGTTGTTCTTATAAAGGATTTAAAATATTTTTTACTATGAAAACTGAAATTTAAAGTGAAAATATTTGTTCTGAAGAACTGGAAATATCTGACATTTCCAATTCTATTTGGAATGACAGAGATTCAGCACTACAAAATAATCACAGGATTACTATTCAGCCTGTCACTGTTCAGACTGTTGCTCAGACAAAATGACAAAAACAAATGTGAAAGTTCTATGAAAAAACATCCAAAGCTGTGGAAGTCTAAGTACCAGGGACATATTCTTTAGTACGTATTCCCTATCTTTCTATGGTTTAATCAAATACCATGTTAATGACTCTGATTCTGTAAGACCTTTTACCAGCTTGCTCTGATGTTTTTCTGTCAAGGGCTAACTAATAGTTTTAGCTCTCCAAAGAACAACATAACAAAGATAAGGCAAATGCCAGGAAATGTATTCATTAAATAGTCAAGAGAATGCCAAGGACAAGCTCACTGTATAATGTGTTAGGAGAACATCAATATTTGAGAAAAGGAAGATGCTGCTTCGGTATAACATATTTGTGAAAACTGGAATAAGCATGTTTTAAGCAAGGCTTCTCTTTAATTATTGTCTGAGTTTCACATAAAGTCTGCTTCATCAACTGGATAAATATTTGACTGCTGTTCAGTAAATTGCATTAGTTTACTTTAACTGTATGCTCAGCCTTATTCAGGCATCCTACATTAGGCAATGTAGTGTGTAATGCATCTCTGCAGGTGACCAGAGCTATTCTCTGTATGAGGTAAATTAAAACTCATATTTTAAAAATTAAACATTCTTGCACTTCATGATTTCAATATTTAATTATAACCTGTGTCAGGGCCTAATCTCTGACTGAGTCAGGCATGAAATTAATCAAAAGCGAGGCAAAAGCTTAGCAGTTCGACTGCACCGTAAAAATAATTTTTTTTTCAGCAATTCTGTGATTCTTACAGAAGTTTTATGAGAAAGATGCTTGTGAGCATGTAGTTAGGGCAACAGTTAAAAAATTAGTTAGTAGACAAAATATTATTTTTGTTGGTTGCCTTGAAAAAAACCCCGCCAGAACAGTTCATTCCTGAGATGTGAGTGCACTGAGGATGTTGGGATATTACAGTTGTGATCAGATAAGGAGAGAAATCTATGACTTTTTCTAAATTTATTCCAGGAAGAAATTTTCAACAAAGCATATCTCTGTCATTCTCATGGAAGTTGCATTAGGCTGCTAATGTAGGACTAGATTTTATGTGAAGTTAAGAATACTGCACCTATAGAGAATACAATTATATTTTACTTTGCAAAGTCCTTGTGCAAATTAATTTGCTGTAAATGAACTATTTCTGATTATACCTTTTTGACTGATGGAAAAAGCTGGTGCAGAGCAGTGAGTTCCTTTTTCATTGTGGATACTTTATCTTCCCCCATTTAATCTGCTCTTTTAAATTCAACAAGTTCAGCACCAAACTTTGTAGCTGAGAAACAAAGGAAATGGTGAGATGCTGAAAAAGGCTGAAAATAATTATTGAAATTTCACAAAGTTCAACTTTTCTGCAAACTCATGAGATTGTGCTTTTGTTATTACATGAAAAACATAGATTTGGTTGGGTTTGGTTTATGTTGATGAATTTGTGTGGTTTTGTGGCCTCAGCACTTCCTGAAATGAATCATCCACAAACCCAGGAAGTGCAGATGTGGCCAACAATAGTAGAAAAATTCCTAAACGGGTTCCTAAAAGCTGACTTAATTACTTTTAGGCATAACAATATAAAGTAGATAAGTATGTCTGAACATACAGTGTAAATGGTAACTTTCTCCCATCTTGGCACAAAGCTTCTGAAGGCAGCCAGTCAGGTAGCAGGACCAGGAATTTTATTTAGCTCAACTCTATATTCTGCTCAGACACAGGCTGCTTTTGTGGTTTTAGGCTAATCATGTCTAACCTCCTTAGTTTTACCTATTGTAAAACACTTCACATTTCTAATGATTTGTGTGAGAATTAGGAAGGTGTTTGGCATATGAAAAATTTCTTATTATTGCTGGAAGAAAGATTTGGAAGAAGGTAGCTAAGCATGAACATGAACTTAGCTGCTGGTTTGTTTATTTGGGAGAAGGAGTCTTTCTAGCAGGCACAGGTCTTGAAGTGCCCCATTTTAAAAAGAAAAATATATTTTGCAGAGTTTATTTGTACAAGCCTGCTGCCCAAAGTGGTAAAGACCAAGTCTAGCCCTTGGTGATAGTTTGAGAACTACCAATTTACATACGCTGTGTTCTTTTGTTAAGATTATCCCTTGGCCCTGGAATCACACTGGATCCCATCACTGAGAATATTTTGCACCCATTAAAGTACCTTGGCTAGTTGCCAACTGGAAATAGAAACTACCTGGTTTCACCTATCCAAGCTTGGATAGGTGAGCTCAGGGAAGCTCCCCCCACATCCATGGTATGAGACAGCTGGTGGTGGTGTTGTGCCACTACTATTGCTTTAAATACAAGTGGGATCACTGCTTTCATTCTTTACAGAATAAAGTAAGTAAATGCAGACTAAGTATCTCCCTCCCGGATTCAAAAGCCAATCCAGTTTCCTTTGGGAAGCCAAATCTTGTGAGGGCTATGATGACTTACTGGGTGGGACTTCCCAGGCCTAAGTCTGCCTTGTTGCCTGGACTTAATTGAACCACACCATCTAAACAGGATTTGCAGTCATTAGCATATCTCCTGGTGAATCTACCAATTATTTTAATCTCATGTACACCTCCTTTATAAGAAGTTTAACTTTATGATAACATTTCAAAAATATACAGAAATATGGCAAAAAACAAGCCATGTGATCTAATGCACTGGCAAAATAAATCATTACAAACTATATTTGTTTTTAATAATGTTGGACAGCTTCCATTATGTGACTCAAATATTACATTTAATATTTAAGCTGAATCTCCTAAGAAAGGTTTAGCAGAATTTCTAAGTATATATTTTTGGTAGACTGGAGTACAGTATAGACATTCAGAAGCTTGTTTTCCAGTTGATTTAAGAACATTTTCAACACATTAATTTATTTTTCTGATTTCCCTCAGGATTTTGGAGGTTCTTTGAGATTTGGGGTTCCTGTTGTAGTTTCGGTTATGGGATAAAATCTGGTTCTTTATAGGTTTCTAATGTGCAGTGAATGCAAATGATTTAAAGCAGTTTGAGAGGATTATATTAGCCAGCATAACTGTTGCTGTCACTCAAGCCTCCTCAGATTTTCCTCAGAGGTGTCTCAGCTGTTGATCAAGGAGAGTCCATAAAAACTCTTCAAAATCAGAAGCATGTATCTTATGCGTGCTGCTCCCTTTCCCATGTGGGGGAGAAAGATTTAGACACTGGTCTCACTTCAAAAAGAAGATATTTCTCCAACATATTGAATAAAAATATCAGTATAAAACAGGCCCAACTTTTAAGTGAACTCAATTAGTTTATTCTCTTTAAAATAATGAATGTTATCATTTGTCTTTAACTTTTTTAGAGTTGATATGCTGAAGAGTTATTGCCAAGTATGTGCAATTCCATTTGGTGAGCCTCACATAATTAGATTTGTTAAAATGTTTAAGTTTTTTCTCATTTTAAATTATATAGAATACACTGTACTCAGAATGATAGCCGCTTTGCTTATAAAAGAAGATTAATGACAACGAGGATATTGTTATACTTATTGTCATGTGGCAGTGGAAGATAGATAAAAAAGTAACCACTCTTTTTTTCATGCAATTCTAAAAGGCTTTTCTTAGCAGCCTGAGGGTTATTTGGTGTAACACCCTATTTACTGGGAAACTTCAATAATTTCCCAATATTTTCATTTCTAATAATGGCATAAAACAATTACAGTTTTAGGAGTTCTATAGCCCTCACTGCTCTAGAGGTTTTCTAAATATTTTCATTATCTGATAGAAAATGGCTTTCTGCTCAGTATACCATACAAATCTGACCATGAAGTTACTTGCTAGGGTAAGTGAAAGGTGTTGGTCTGTGCTTTTATTGCCCTATTTATGGAGTGATTTCTAAACCCAACAGTACCTTATAACCTCATGAATAAATCATGGAATCAGTCACTGTATTTGTAAAAATGTCTGATTCTTCCTTCTAGTTTCCAGCATTTGAACATCTTTGGGTGACTGAAATACATAATTACTAAATGGCAAGCAAATAAAGTTATCAAAGCTGGGTTTTGTGGCTCAAAATGCTTGCAAGGAAGAGCTCCCCTGCATTAAGGAACTCTGTATGGCAAAGCTAATTCATCAGTGTTTACACATACAAACACACATTCATATTTTCATGCCTGTCTAGATAGGACTGAGTTTATGGTTCTTTTCAAATGCAGGGACTGTCTTGCACTGAGAGGGAAAAATCTCACATTTGAAGGGAGCTGTGTCACAGGGCTGTGCCTCCTACCTACCCTTGCCCTTCCTGCACAGTCTTTTGGACCAGAGGACACACAGCATTAGGCATTACCAGAGCAGTCAGCTCCTTAGGCCAACTGCTGGAGCAGCACAGCAGTTCCACCATAGGGCAGTGAGAGCATTGCTGACTGCAACCCTGGCCCTACTGCCATCCCCCAGCTCCATCCCGCCCTGTGGCATCAGGGGGTGGGAGCCAGCAGGGACAGCAATATGACTGCACCTAGTTCATGTTCCTCTTGCCCTGGTGAACCTTTAACCTGGTTCCATCTGAGGCTTGAGAGAGCAATGAGATCTTGCTAACACACAATGGCAGAATCAGAACCACAGCATATGGGTTGGGAAATCTAATGGCACTGACAGACAGTGAAATCTTTATCATGTTCCCCCCCTATCGCTTACATTGATATTACCAGCTATTTCCCACTGCATGGGTGAGTACTGCAAGAAAATGACCACAACAGCAGAACTCATTAGATACCACACAAACATAATGCTGCATTAATGTCCCATAGACCCACACACTTGCTCTAAACTGTCTTGTGAACCTTTCATTGAAAACTCCATCATCCCCGTTTATGACTTTACAAATGTGAAGTTGAAGGGCTGGGGTTGTTTAGTTTGAGGAAGAGGAGGCTGAGGGGAGACTTCATCACTCTCTACAACTACTTGAAAGGACACTGTAGAGAGGTTGGTGCTGGTATCTTCTTGCAGGTAATTAGTGACAGAATGAGAGGGAATGGCTTCAAGCTCCAACAGGGTAGGTTTAGACTGAATTTTTCACAGAAAGAGTGGTCAGGCATTGGAATAGGCTGCCCAGGGAGGTGGTTGAGTCACCATTCCTGGATGTGTTTAAGAGTCATTTAGATGTGGTGTTGGGGAATATGGTGTAGGGGAGAACTTTATAGAGTAGGGTAGATGGTTGGACTCGATGATCCCAAGGGTCTTTTCCAACCGAAATGATTTGATGATTCTATGATTCTACGTACTCCAACTGCCACAGTGATTGACAATGTCTCAATTTAAAACAAACTGGCAGTGCTCCCCTGGCTTCTTGTGCTACCTCTTCCTAGAAGATAGCCCCTGAACACCCAGTGGTCCTGGGGGTCTCACTGAGCCTAGACTTGCTAGTGAGTCCTGCAGGTGGTTGGAAAGATGCTGGAAGTGGTGTCATTGGTAGATGCCCTTAGGCTGTAATCAAATAACCAGTGGTTCCTGCAGTAAGTATCACAAAGCTGTGACCAAGGCTATTCCTCTTGTTCACAGGTCACATATGTGAGACAGTGGAAGCCACCGCTTATGTTGCCTCTTTGATGCCAAAATACAGGAGTGTTGCTCCTGATTCAGCTCCTTCACACAGCTGGGACAAAACCTTGTTAACTCTTCTGTGCCTAGTGGTAAGACCAAAGTTTTAAATGCTGGTTTCATCTACTGAAAGCAAGTTAAAAAAAATCTCATAACATAAATCTCATGTCTACATGTTGCTTTTAGTTCAAAAGATTCTAGCTGGCTAATTCTTGGTGACATCCATGTGTGGTACATATTTGTCTGTTAATAGTTCCGTATCGTAAATAGGAAAATGATAAATTAGTTTTCATTTCAATACACAAAAAAAGTAAGTTTAGATGATTTACCTTGAAAGAAGTGTACACATTCCCATGCAAATTGGGTCAACCTGGGACTCATTTGAAAAGGATATTGAAACATTTATTTCTTTGAATGTCAAAGATATCTAACCTAACACAAGGTAGATTCAGTGCTTCTGACAGGCACAGACTGTTCTTTGGAGATCTTGTGAACAGTTTCTCTCTGTGTCTAACTTGCTAAGTATAATTCCTTATCTATCTCCAGCACTGGCTGCAATGTTTCACTCCTTGTGAAACACTTGTATCAATCCTATTTTGAATTTTTTATGTCTTCTGTACTATTTTGTTGTATATTCCAGGTGCCTGTATATTTCAGGTGCCACCAAGATACATCTTTTTATATAGGAAAGGCTATATGTGTATATATATAGTGTTAAAATTAGAAACATAGACAGGTAACTGAAACTTGGACTTACGCATCATGACATTTTATGTGCACTGCTGTCACATTTTTGCTCCTTTTCAGAACTGACCTTCTGCTTTTGGATACACTAAAACAAAGTAAACTAGCTAGTAATTTGGTGAAAAGTCTGCATTTTTCATGTTTCCCCCCCCTCTACACTCTAGTATTAAATGTACACACTCTGATATTACATCTAATGATTGATTGTTTTGGGAAGCATTGGCAGCATTCATCCTCCACCTGCTGGAATCCTTTCACTGACAATTTCTGTGTTGTAAGCATTTTTAAATAGTTCCCGATACATGAGAACAGAATGGACTCAAAACGTAGACAGTTTAAAATGGATGAAAAAGAAGTTGTCTTTGTAAGTAACATTCACTTATCAAAACATCAGGAATGTATAAAAGGCACTTTTCAAGTAACTGTAGTAGTGTATATAGGTAAAAGTATAATTTTCTGTGTAAATGAGGAAAACAAGACTACTGGTAGTCTCAAGCTTATTCTCAGATAACTGGAAATCCATTTTCACTTAGATTATTTCAATTACTTGTTAATATTCCATTAATATTTGGAGTGCAGAACAAGTATAAGGGGCAAATACATTTTTCTCAGAGTTCTTCATTATTACTGTCTTTTATCTCATATAAAATATCTATTGACAAAGAGAAAGGCTGATTCAGAAACCAAGAATGGTTTCTACTGCATTTATCTTAAAAGACAGAACTATCCGGTGACTATACAAAATGAATATAAATCTTTGTTATTAGTTTTGTCCTCTGCTAGTGTCCACATAATGTGGACAACCTATTACTCCTTTTTGTCTGATTGCCACCTATATCGGTGGTGTCAGTGGAAAGATATTAAAATAAATGAACTTAGGGACTAAACAAGTCTGTCCCCAGTTGAGATTTAAGATATAGTGCCAAGAAGATGGGAGTGAACTCCCACATTATTCTAAGTAGACTTTATGTCTGTCATGTGAGGGAAAAAACCCCTAGATCTGAGTTTCAGAGAAGAATTTGGGGCAATTTTTGGACAGTTAAGCATAGAATTTCAGTCTTTCAGGGGGAATATTTTTTTCTCATGGAAATACAGATCCATCAAGCTATCTTTCCTGCAATGAGACTGATTTACTCTCATCTGTATGTGGACATAAACCTATGCGATTGCATTAGGCTATTAGGATTCCCCAAGACCTCTCAACTTTCTGATCATCATCAAGGTCATCAAGACCAGAGAAACCCAGACATACAGAAGTTTTATTAAAGTTCTTGGGTTTTCTTCAGAATGTTTCTGTTGAAAAACTCTGGTAAGAAAAAATATAATGCATGATATTATGTTTGGGGAGAACTTGCAATGTTTCAAACCTGTATTATTTAAAAAAGCAAATACTTCTCTATATCAAATTAATGTGTTGCTTATCTTTTAAACTCCTCTGTATTAGCATAATTGAAAAATTGTTGTCTCTGAGTTTAACTTCTTTTTTTCTCATATTTATGGTAAACAGAAAGCCAAAAGCATAGTTATTTTCCTAGTATTTCTTATTACTCTAGCCTGCTGTCAATATTTATAATTAATATTCATTTTAAATAACAAAAATTAAAGAATTATGCATTCATGTAACTGAACATTAATATTTTCATTACCAATGATTTCCAGCTAGGAGAGATGGCAATCTAAAAAAAAAAGTTACGGTGATATAAGACTTCATTTCACATATTGAGAATATTCAATGAATACCTTCATAGAGAAGTACCTTTACATCTCTTTAGCTATGTCCTTTGGCAAATAAATTTTGATTAATGTTTCTGTGGTGACTACAACAATCAAGCTTGAAAAAATTATTCTAAGGAGAAGCCTCTAATATATGTTTAGCTATATAGCACTGCAATAAATGAGAAGAAACACAATGAAAAACATAAGTTGGCATGAAATAGTATTTAGAGTGTGCAGTGGTCAATCATACTTGTTTCAATATGACCTATATTTGGCACATATTTATTTGACATTCTCTGTGAGTAACTTGCTTTTCATCTGCAAGTGGTGTCTGTGTTAGAGCAATGACCCTCTGCTGCTGGACCAGGTGTGGTGGCTGCTGGGATTGGTGTTTAAGCTGGAGCTGATGGGTGCTGCCACCCCTCAGCACTGCGGGGCTCACAGAGACAACTGTGACTTACAGTTACTCACTTACTGTGGCAACGGCTGCTTTCCTATGCTGAATCACAACTGGCAGTGTTTTATGCCACTTATTTTACTTAGCAAGTCAAAAAAGACAGGCTTAGGGACTGGACAAAACCTGACTGCACATAAGACATATAAAGCAGAATTAGGCAGCTCCATCGCTGGCCTCTAACTGGCTCCATTTATCAGCCAAATAGTAAGCAAGTAACATGTAGTGGGTAACGTTCTGTTGTTGGCTTTGGTTTGAGCTTTTTAATATATACTGGCATGAAACACACCAGAAGACCTTACGGGCTGCCAGACTGAGAATTACTGAGATCTAATGGTTATAGCAGAGATTTCAGAAATAGGACATCTGATGCTTCTTCCTACTATTTTCACCGGCTTTCTGTATGACCTTAAGTAGATAATTTCCCTCCTCTCTGTCTTAATTAACTCACCATCTATATTATAAAGGTATTAATTCCTACCCATCTTGGACTAAATATCAATTATTATCATGCTGTGGCTTCATATGAATGTGCATTTTATAAGTAAGGGATATTTCATAAATAAAATTATTTGAATGCCTTTCTTCTGTGCTATGTCAGTTAGACAGTCTCTTCAAGTCTGAAAATGGTTGATTTTCTCCAATATCTTAAATGATTCTTCTGTCTGACTTAATCAAAAAGAGTTGTTTCAATGATGATTAGAACTCCTTCATTTGTCTCTAATACATCCGTTTTTAAGATTGGAAAAGCTGTTAGTCTCTCTTCCGTGCAATCAAACAACCTTTATCTGCCATTTGGTATCACAAGTAGGAGTTTTCTTTATGCCCAGAACGCACCCAGATGCTTTCAGTACATGAAAGGAAATTTTAGTCTTTTCCTCCATTTTCTCTGCTTCATTTTCACTGAATGAATGGGTGGGATATGCCCTTGTTCTCACAGAATGGGATGTTATAATGCCTGAACTCTATCCCTTGTATTTCCAAGTGATTGGATCTTTTCTTCCGTTTCAGTAAAATTGGACAGTGTACTCAGGTTTTCATGATACCATGTTATATAGACTGGCAAATAAACCACAGGATGCGCCTTTTTTTTTTTCCCTATTTCAAAGTGACAAGATCATCAGAAACTCAGTAAAGAGACTTTGCAAGGGGTTTAAGAACATTTTTCAGACTGTTTCTTCAGGAAGATAAAAGTAACACCCATTTTTTTCATTTGGCTGTGGGTGGCCAATTATGAAGACCTGTCTTCAGATGAAAGAAATAGAGAGCAGAGCATGAGGCACCTGCCTACTTGAATACACTTCATACAGAAATATTTTGCACTGTGTGGATCCTCAGCCCAGCTAGCTGTTCACTAGCTGTGCATGTACCCAGGCGTCAGTCAGTGAGCAGGGTGGGATGCTGATGCCTGCTGAGTCCAGGCACTTACCACCTGCCCAAATCCCAATAAAATTCTCTAGCTTGAGTCCAAGACACGGGTTCACACCTCAGAGGTGTTCTCAGACCTTACAGGAATTGGGCACTGTAGCAGAAAATAGATGGAAAGAGACAGTCTTGGCATGTGGCTCAATATACAGGACAGGACCTCCTTAAGATGCTGCAATTAGTGTAATCTGAAGCCAAACCCTCCACATCTAATGTGGGAATGTTCTAGTCACCACGCTGCTCAAAAAGGAGGTAGAGCTTCCTCAGTATTTCCTGTAGGCTATTAAATGCTGTATTAAACAAGTAAATGTGAATTAAGAGAAAGGTTAAGGGGGGGCAGAATAAAGAACATTCTGCTGTTCACAGTGAATTTATATTCACACACCTGTTTCAAAGAATCCTTAATTATTTACATGAAGTGCCACTCACTTTGTAGAGTGACTAAGTTTCACCTAATAACTGCCAAAGAAACAGACTGAGCAGGAAACAAATACATTGCTGTTGTCACTTCAACCCCTGTGATACCGCATCTGCTTGTTTGGTAGGTAATTTCCTCTTGATAAAATAAATGATGAAAAATAAGTGTTTTCATATTACCCATTTAAGGTGGAAATGATTTCTCCCCGCCCCCATTTTGAAACAAAGTAGAGGGCAGCAGGAGCTGTGATCCGGTAAACTAATTTCATTCCTATAATTTAGATTTAGTTGCAACCCCTTATTGAGGAACCGGCACTCCCAGTGAGTAATCAGGGAAAGATGGTTTACCTTTGAGTTTATACCAGTATGGCTTAGGCTGAGTAAATGCTAGGTGTGCAGAGTATCATCTAATTGTCTAGTTTTCCCTACAGGGGTCTATCCCTGTTAGGCAAACGCTGTGCCAGCCCAGCAATGGATTGAACCTAACCTGGGTAATAAGTGCACATGAAATTTAGTAGCTCAGCAGAACCCAAAGCTTTTGACAATCAAATGGTTAACCCTTTCACAGATCTGTTTCTTGGGAATTGAATAAATGAGGGTATTGTAATGTAAAGAACATTTGTTGGCTGAAGGCCACCATGAGGGAGATTAGTGGGGGGTATTAAAGATGAAATTATAAAGTCTCAGTGAAAGAGATTCAGTTGAATTCAATGATAAATGACAGTGAAAGGAAAAGAGGGATATTTCTGAGATGAGCTGTATTTCCCTAAAGAAAAATACTTGTGAGATCAGATTTTTAAAGAAGGAGTATTCTTTTTTTATTATTGAAAAGGTTAGATTATATCATTTTTGAGAGCTCTGTTCTACTGAATGTAATAAAAATTGACATGAAGTGTTTTAAGTTTGTTGATAATTCCATACTATTCTGACCCACTTTATCTGAATATCTTAAAATTCAATTTCACTTGTAGAAGGTATTCTCATATTATCCTGCTATATAGGCTACAAAAGACTGGTAAATCCATAGATGTTCATGACCACTCATGCAGAAATGAAATATTTAACTACAAGGGTATCTTGTATTTCAGAAGTTATTTGCTGACACTTCATTCTCTGATCCTTGTAGTCCATACAAAATGATTTGCACATAGGAAATATAAGTAAATGCTTTACAAATTGACTTTTTGAATATTTTGTTACTACTACTAATAGATTTTATTAAGTGCTTTTTGCTCAGAAATGTTTCAAATGTTGTGGTTTTTTATCATTTAAAAGCACATTGCATGATTTAATCCTCTTAAAGGATTCCTTGGTTTTCCTCAACAAAAACAATAAGAGGATAGGGGTGTACATTCTCATAACAAGACATATGAAAGCTGATGTGTATTAATTATGCTTATTAATTTAAATTTTTGTTAAAAGAAAGATTAATTATAATACTTTTATTATAGGAAAAAATCCTTCCATATTTTACCTAAGTCTAAACAGGTGGAAGTCACTGGTTTTTTTGCTTAGTTTGAGTGGTTATTAATACAGAAATCTAACTAATCTTCCTCCTTTAACATTTAGAACAAATTACAGTGCACATTTCATCGAGTAAAAATGCAGCCTCATGTCATTCTAAATCACATTAAGAATCAGTTGAAGTTGGGGAGGTGGATGTCGAACTGTCAGATTTTAGAAAGAGTGGAAAAACTTGAGATCAGATTTTCAGCCTACAAATTCAGATGGAAGAATTTAATCATGCACTTTCCGTGTGCTTCACTGACTATCAGAAGTTCTGTCTGTCACATACAGATGTGGATGTGAATGTCTGATATGTGTTTCCCAGCCCTACCTAATTGGATAACTACAGAACTGGTATTAAAATAGACAGTTATTATTCAGACCTGTAAACTGGACAACAGACAAATTTGGAATTGGAAGCTATATATTTTCAGTGTAACTTCCATGTCAATAAACTGATAAAAAATATTAACACTGAATCAGCCTTTTCATGACGGATTTTAGGATACAGTTTCTATTACAGAAAATAGGTTTCTGTTGAGTGGAGGGAGAATAGAACGGCCATTACCAAATACTAAGAAATGCCCATGAAACACCTCACCCCAAAGATTTCCACTCTTACTTGTGTCCCCTGGTAACGCAAAGGGAATCCCAAAGTGTTACTAGCCACTGTCATGTCTGGAAAAGAGAACATTACAAATTTTACCACTGTAAAGCACTTTTTGAGCCTGCTTCTTATGTTATGCAAAGGCTATTACCCCATCCAACTTGGCAAACAGACTGTCCTTTATTATGTGTGCGATAGCATTAGCATCACAGACAATGTTCATTTTCTTGCCGTTCCCCACTACAGGACATGTAGAAAAAAGATTCATGATCGGAGCAGACACTCTTCAGCAGGATTCGAGCGCTGACAGAGCAGGTTGAATAGTAACATACGTTTCAAACATTATATTGTAAAATTCCTGTAACACATCTGGTCAGTGCTGTTGCTAGAAGTCATAGCCTGACTCCACTGGGCACACCATTTTGCCTCAGTTCAGTTACTTGTATTTAAATACAGCCTAGGCAGAATGGAAAGGCAATGAGATTTTTGAATAATTTGCTGGAGGGCTTAAAATATCTTAGTAGAACAAGACAACTATGTAAAAAAAAAAATAATTCTCCTGGGTGGCACATTCATGGCTTCATGACTAATTTGAGATGGCATAATTTTAGAGATACTAAGAAATCCTATGACGGGGACAGAGCTGCCACATCCTAAGATTTCAACCTACTGTCGTAATGTGAGGGTATAAGGACTCTAGAAGGGGCACAATACTTGTCAATTATATTAAAAGTGCCAGGATGGTTGTCCACATTGTTGAGTTCCTGAAATGGCAATGTGACTTGTTTTGTTTCAGATGTTACCAAAATCCATACTTTCATCAACTAATCTATGGAGTGTTTCAGAGTCTCTATGGGGAAATACATTTTAAATCACATTGTGAAGTAAAGCAGGAAATTAATTGGTTTCTGGTTCCTATTTGGTTTTGAGTAGAATTTAAAATTTTGCGTTATGTAACCTTAAACACTTTGAAAACAAATTATCTGTGAGGATTTTATCTCTCTCTGAGATGCCGTGCCAAAACAGCAATTGGAAGGATGTTTAAAGTAAAGTTTATTCATATGAGTAGGGGATCTGGTACTTTGTGTTCTCCAAAGTAGTGCTTCAAACTGGCTTGTTGCCTTGGTCTGAAATAGTCCAAACAGACCAGTTTACAGGAAACAGGAAGACGGGATCTTATTCAGGTTCTGATGAAAGCAAATTATAATGTAGAACAGCACTTTAAGGTATGATAGAAAACTGGTAGGATTTTTTTGGTAATCTTTTTTTTTTAAAAAAAAACAAACTATAGTATCTCTTGTTGACCTCCTTATACCTATTTTGGAGGAAGTGCCTAAAGAATTTTTCTGTAAAGATCAAAACAAAAAAAATTGAAGTGATGTCTAAGTTAGGTAAGGCCCTCAAGTTAATAAATAAGTGAATTTATTAAGGGGGGAGGGAATAAGGGAGCTGTATGCCCTCTTTCCACATTTAGTGCTCTTAGGTATTTACATGTAAGTAGCATGGCTGCTTTGATGTGATAGTCCTGCATGTCCCCTCCATCCGCACACGCCTCCCTGTCAAGCACATTCTGCCTGCATCTTGAACATATTCACACTTTACTAGTCATAAAACTAAATAAACAAAGAAGGAGGCTTTTTAGGAATTCCTGGGAATCCATAAGTTTACAGATACTTAACCTTACTATCATTTGAGAGTAGGGTGTGGCTTACTAAACTAATGATACTACAGAGCACACCTGAAATCTTGATATTGAGGCCTTCCAAGATGCAGCTATATTTACACTGCATACTACTACTACTAACAATAATTTTAAAATAATATTCGGCAGCCTTGATATATTCCTTCTCTGGTAAACAAATCCTGTGTTTCTGATGGATTATTACTGCTGTTCTAGGAGCAAAACAGGTTGAATGTATTCTTTTACTGTCTTACCAACCACCAGGACAAAACAGTGCCAGATGGTTGGGGTTTATAGCCAGCACTTCATGTACATTAAAAAGTTTTTAATGACGCTGTAATCATGCTCAAGAGTAGCCTGGATTCAGAAATAATGTCTCAGCCACCAATCACCTGCAAACAATGAATAACCTCTGAGAAAGAGTGCCAGAAAAAACAAGAGATTGTGTATACGTTCCTGGAATTATGAACAGATTTCTGACTTGATGGAAATTCAAGTAGTGTTGAAAGTCGTGAAGAGGAAGGTGTAGAAGGATCATATATATAATAAACCCAGAAACACAGCTAAACTCTTAAGACAGAAATGTTTAAGTTTAGCATGACAAGAAATGTGAAGAAACTGAGCTGAAGTGTAGCTAGATATGGAGATAGCATCGCATTGAAAATTTTCACTTCATGCCTAGAAAAGGTCTTCAGAAAGTTTAAATAAGAAGAAAATGACAGAAATATTACAGTACTTGAGTCACGTCAGACTTGGAGATGACATTTTCATATCTTCTGAGACTGTTAGAGATCTTGAAATTATAAGAGATGAATGCAGAACAATAAAGACAGTAAGGATAAGCATGTGGGATGTGAAAAATAAGACAAATAAGTCAAATATTTTTAAAAAACTGTTCATGTACAACCTGTTTACACTCTAATAGATAGATCTCATAAATCATTAAACCGCTTCACACTTCCCAAAATAAGAGCCTGTTTTCATTACTTGTAATTTTGCCAAGCCTGAAACATCTGTTCTAAAATTTCCCATACAGACTGAATTTTGGGAAAATTTCAGTCCTGATAGATAAGTTTCTTCCAAGAACAAGATTAGACTAAAAAATGTGATGACTTATCCAGCACCACAATGGAAAATTGAAAGAGATGAACTAAGCTTGCTCCTTAGAAATAGTAGCATACTGTCTCAGTCATGAGGTAGCTCTTCTTTACAAATCAACACGATATGTATGTTTCATAATTCAATGTAATGTAGTAAAAATTATTGTAGAAAAGCACTTGCCAAAGTTATTTCTTTACTTAACCCCTCCACACTTCAAACATAATAGTCACATAAAATTGCAAGAGCATAATCAAGTAGCTGTGGTAGCTTGTGGCCACAATACATTGGTAGTTATCAGGATGTGATAATGTGGAAGCTAGAAAGGAGAGAATAGGTCTTGAAGATTTTTTCTTTATGTATAGCTCAATATTATTAATTACCATTAATAATAAAAATGCATCTTTAGTTGTACAGTGTTGGAAAAATAGAAACTATATCAGAACATGATAGAGCTGCAGGATTACTATCAGGGAAGGTTTTATTTTACTCCAAAGAATGTTAGTTATACCAAGAGATTTCGGTTCAGTTGTCAAAAGAGCCATCTAGAGTTCATTGTTAATAGAATTGGAGAGGAGCCTTATGTAAAACCTAAAGTTAGCCCTCTCTATTAGGAGGAAATCTGGATCATGAGCCCAGCTTCACACTTTGGGCCTATTTCCATAAAATTCAGAGGGGTTTAGTTCAACATACACTGCTTAAGATGCATGTGATTCAAATAGCCCTCTGTAGAGAATCTTCAGTGCATTCATCCTTCCACAAAGAGGTTCTCCATAAAAGCTCTTTCTTTCAAGCCTGATAGCTCCTGCACATGAATAACTTTCACCATAGGAACTCACTGAGGCAGCAAACCCTGAACTTAGTGTCTTTTCAGAAATAACAGGCTCTTGGAACAATATTCTCTTAGCTCCCTTCAGAAGCAATTAACTGCTTCAAGTACACCTGGAGCTTATTAAGTCTGAGAGAGGCCTTAAAGCTACAGTTCACATTTCACTTTAGTCTGGTAAGAAATCAAATAAAAGGGTGATTTTAAGAAGTCACTTAATGCTTATTCCATATTTCTGGAAAGCAAAATATTCTATAGAAGGTGCTTGCTTCCTTTGGCAAGAGAAACCTTATTTCCAGCCTAGGAAGCTTCATATCGTATGAATATTTCATTTCCCTTCACTTTAACTGCAGAAAATGTACAGTAGGACATTTTAAAGGCTTTTCTCGGTTTCCAGCTGTGTGATCTACACAGCCACATAAAGATCTATGGCATCTGCTAAGACTGCCTGCTTTCAGAAGTGACATAGGTGTAGCTATGGTCAATGGCTTGTTGGGACTTTGAGATGGCTAATTACAGGACCACAGTATCAAGCTACTAAGTGATAACGATACTTGATGATATACATTAACTAAGCCCACCAAAGTAACAACAGCTGTGTCACTCTAAATATTCCCTATTTGGCTTTGAGTCTATTCTCAGCACAAGTATGATTCAGAGAAAAATCTAATAAAATTATGTAGTAACCTCTGTTCGGAAAGTACATGTATACTCTCTGCTGAAATTTGTGTTCCTCAGACTGTAACATTTCACAAAGGGTGGCATTACTTGGACATGAATTTCCTCTTCTCTTAGAAAGTGAACATAAAATTTTGTGGAGAAATGAAAAACATTAAAGAACAGGTAGAGCTCTTGCTGTCTTTTAAAACAGGGATAAGGTTTTTTTTTGTGTGGTCTAAAGTCCTGATGGTCAAAGAGGACAAGAAAAGGCAGGAGTAAACACATATGAGTATTTGGCATCAGACAGATTTCATAGTCTGATCACAGCAACAACATCCCTGTCACATCTGATCATACTCTAGGTAAAATCACAAAGATGTGGATGCAATAACCCTGAAAAAACCTTTTTGCTTTGGTAAAACCGCATGGATCTGATACAGCTACAGTCAATTTAATTGGGATCTAGCAGAAAGAGTAAAATACTGATTTCTAATATGAAAGAGCCAAGACTAAAATATAAGCATAATGCATTTCAGAATGAGTGTGCCAAATCAATGTGGTCGGATTTATTGGCTAATAGAGGTTGTAGACAGCAGATCAACCCCTTCCCAGAAGATGGATAAAAACTGACCTGCATTTCCCTCTTGTTCCATAGCTTGCCTTGCAACTGGCAAGGAGTGTTTATACCTGTTTAAAGACTAGTGATTTTTTGTTGGTGGTCTAAAGACTTCACATAAGGTCCAGATGTTGTTTTGTGGACTAGAAAATAACGCATGATTGAGGAGCCGAGGACATACGGATACATTTGAAATTTGGATAGATAGTCTTTCATCTGGCATTCCCCAATATGTAAATCCTGTCTGAAACACTGGCTATTCAACTTTAATGTTCTTTGAACATATTTTAAATAAGCACAATATAAATTATATTCCCTTAAATTGGCACTTCTCCTGGGATTTGCATGCCTTAGAGCATTTTTAATAACTTACAGACATTATATGAATGTAATGGAAAACTGTCTATTGTTCTTCCACTGGCCAAGAAGCATTTACTTTAATAAGAGTAACAGGATGTTTTGAGACTCTCTCTCCAAAAAGCAGCTCCAGCAGGCTGAGAGCAGAAAGAAGACTATGCTGACCATGGCACTAGGTAATCCATCCGACTGGCAAAGACATCACAATATACTCATAAGCATATCTAAATGAAAATATCAACCTAGCTCAACGGGAGACATTTACCTGTGTTCCTTTTATCAGTAACCCTTCCAAGCTTGGCAAGGGAATACTCTGCATGATTTCAGGAGAAAACATAGAGTCAGTTTGGGAACACTGATGAAAAGGAGGACAAGGACTGCAATACAAGCAATAGTAAAGTTGTGAAGTTATTTTATATTATATTATATATAAATATATATATATATAAAAATATATATAAATATATATTTATATTATATTGGGAAGTATGACCTGTTTGAAGAGTAGCATCAGGCCTGGATTTAAACATTTCTGTTCTCATCTGTTTATCTACTGTTTTGATAAGTAGATGAGCACTGCCATAAGTAGTGCTGACCCTTCATTTCACATCTTCTCAATATCTATTGCATCCTAAATTTAGAAAGGATTTTTTTAGTTAATTTTTTTAGTGGTGGTTGGTGTTGATTGCATTGATAATTGTTACTATTTTTTCTTATTTCAGAGGAATCTGTTGTGGCATTAGTGCTGGGTAACAGTCTGAGTGGTTTTTGTTTGGCTGTATAGCACAGCACCCAGTATAATTAGATAAATTTTTAGGTATTATTATTACTGTGGTAATAATAATAATTACTATTAGGTAAATAATTAGGTATTATTATTACTGTAATAATAATAAATAAATATGGATAATAATTACATAGTTTTTCTGTTTCTGATTTATTGGGTAGATAAATTTTGAGACTTACTGTAGTCTTTTAAATACAATGTAAGAGGAATACAGTATAAAACTTAAAAGTAGATTTGGAAAAGAAAAGTCGTAAAGGAAAAAGGTGTTATGTGAATAGCACAAGACAAATGACAGAAAATAAGAAGAAAACCAAAAAATAATAAGAAAAATATTTTAGAGGCCTGCAAATTCACTTCACTACACCTTTGGCAAAAATTGTATATTTTTGTAAGATTTTGTATTTTACAATTGAGACCCAAAGTGAGAGCCTACATATTTGACAAGTTATCAATTGTGTGTATTTACATTTATTACGCTGCAGTTAACTTTTCCTTTTGGAAGTGTTCAACTACAGCCATTCCTGGAAAGAAGTTATAAAAGAAATTTATGTTCAGCTATACCAACAAGTTTACATTTTCCACATAATATTTTGCTTTATTTTTGTTTTAGGTATGCTGGGGTCCACTTTAGCTGCTCTCTCAGAATAGTTTATTTCTGATTTTTAAAGAGACTTTAGCCAAAGAGAGGAAAGCAGTTTAGATCCAGTCTCTGTGAAAGTGGTTTCATTCTGTAAGAAGTTATCTTCTTTTAGCTTGCATTTTTGAATTTATGCCAGGAAGGAAAAAGATGTGTAGTTAGGCTTTGAAGATTATTGCTTTCATTTCGTCTGCTTCATACGATGTTTTGTAGCTATCTATCTTGAAAAATCATATACAAAATAAAATTGTTTTAGCACTTATTTTATTAAAATTGTTTTAGCACTTATTTTATATCTAAGAGTGTCTAGCAGACACTCTTTCAGTACCAATGAATTTTTCACCAGTCTTAAGTTATAATGCTTCCAGAAGATGCTCTCCAGATAAGTCTTCAGGCCCTGTATCTGCAATTAGATCCACTTGGGTGAAATCATGTGGGGACCATTCACTTCAAATAACTTGCAGGTGTCTAACGTTTTCAGGTCGAAATTTAGATCTTCAAAGCCACTGCTCTACTACTGTTGTACAGGTCCAATATGCTGTCTATACTTGACATATATTTCTGGATATCACAACCACAGTCCTGGTTGTGCCAAACAGGCCAACAGTTAAATACTTGGATTTCACAAATTCATCTTTTTGCCTCTTACATCTAATCATGTATATATCCTCTAACCATACTCACTGTGTAATTCCTTGTATGAGAGAGACCTACAATGAGTTCATTGTTGCTACTACTTGCTCTAAGCACTGCACCGTGGGAATGCTCTCCAACAACTTGAGACACTGAGTCAGCCAGAGGTGGGATGTGGGTGTCAGTCTCCTACGGTCCCATGTGAATGCTCCAGTTGGGTCTACTGAGCGTAATATCTACACTTTCTAACTTATTACTCCTGAATCTGCGCTGTGGTTGTGGTGAGTAACCTGTGTTAAGCACCTAAAATCAGAAAAGAACCTCAGCAGAGGAAAGAGTCGGTCAGTGCCCAGACAGGAGATGGGTGTCTCCCTGCTTGAGAGTTCTGATAGACATCCCTATCTGCATTTCCTACTATGTGTCATTTCCCTGCCCCTGGTGGATGTTATTCTCACAAGCCTACATCTTTGGGATCTTCGAGGCAGCAGGAGCTCATGTGCCTGTCGCAGGGTTACAGATTCCACCAAGCAGTAGGGTAATTAGGTTCAACATTGCAACAATTTACTTTGAAGTCGATTACGTGGACATAGCCTTGTTAGTTTATCTCTGAAGACTGGAGAATGGAATAGGGGGATAATTATCAGGACAGTAGAAAAGACAGCCCCAACAAATAATGTCAGGAAAATTAGGAGGTCTCAAAATAAAGGAATTGACCTCGCAGTGTATAAATAATGACAAACAGTGGGACAAAGGTTGTGCTTTTATTTTGAGAAATGAGACAAAGGACCTGACAATACTCACAGATAAATAGAAGCATAACATCCACAGCAACCGCAACTGTCAGAGGTCATTCTAGAGTCACATTTTACAAGTCACAGGCTTCAAGACTTCTTTGGTAATATTTCAGCAAATAAAAAAAACCCCTGAACTTCCAAGATTTCTCACTAACTGTAGCAGCTATTCATCATTCTAAATCTCTGCCGGCATTTTCAGAGCTTTTCTGTCACAGCCACCAGAGTGGCAGGAAATTCCTGTACGGAGCTTGTCTTTTCACCCAGCAGTTCCAATTACTTCAGTCCTTGACTGCTGCTTTGACAGCATCACTTCTGAGCCATCCAGCAGTGTGATAAAAATTAGGAAACAACAAAAACAATGCATGGCTTTTGAATAGGCTATTTCTTTAAAAGTGTTTGAATATGTGTCAGTTAATTACCATGCTCCATGGTCATAAACAAGAGCGGATTTCACCATTTGTATTTCTTTCATCTGTAGTCAAGCGTTTCTTCTCTGAGACCTGTCACAATAACTGATACAGTTTCATCGCATCTTCATTGTGAGGCAGAGTTGTGCTTTTTAACTATTATTGGAATTATCTTTATACTTTATAATGAATATAAATGGATTCTTAAAAATAATCAAGTGTGGTCAGAAATTCCTTGAGGTTTTCATAGACAACACTTTTGCATTTTAAACATGAACAACTTGAGGTACGTGCATAGAACTATTTTAAATGTATTAAAATTTGAAGTAGATAGTAGTATAATTTTCATCAGAAAATACTGTTGCTGTTTCACTTCACACTTGTCATTAATTAATAGTTTGTGTTTTGAGTGTAGTAGCTATAAATAACTATATAATAGCTACAGTAGCTATAAATACCTTAGTTATTTGAAACAACTCCTTGGGAAAAGGTTTTACAATAATAAAATTTATTAATGTATTTGTGTCCACTGGGCTTGTAAAGACCCATTTCTAGGAGAGTCTGAATAAAACCATGACAGTCCTGCTGAATTCTGTGAAGCCTTAAGACTGAATTTTCCTTTGTTGAAAAACAAAATGTGTCAGAAATCTACTGACTCAGAATAAAATTGCAGGTTACATTTTCACCCTTGGGCTTAATCAAACATGTAGTGTAATATCAAATTTATTGTGTACTTTTGCTTTGAGCTTTGCTGACATTTCAATGCCATCAGCTGTAGAAATGTCGAAAAATGTGATTGTCTTTTCTGCATTTGGGTGCCATAGTTCACCTCAGCTTTAACAAGTTTCATGATATTGTCCATTTTTTTAAACTGATGGAGGCCATTTTAAAAATCATATTTGTGTATATAAAGAATCTCATACCACTAAGGTTATTATAATGAAAAACTACTGTAGTACTCTTCACATGCTGGTATATTGTTGATTTTAAAGTCCACAGTTCTTGATTACTATATATGTGAATACAAATTATGTGAGGAAATATGAAAAATACATAATTTTTTGCTATTTTTTTTTTCCTTTCTAAGCAAGTCAAACAAATAAATAAACATGTAAAAAATGTATTGATTCAGTAACACACTGCAAATACACTTTGTTTTTCAAGCAGATAAAAATCTGTCAGGCAATTAGGACACATGAATTATACCCATGTATGTGTATAATGTATACATATTGTTTTAATGTGTATGCATACAAAAGGTATAAAACAAAAATCTTATTGCTTCCTCTATTAGTTATGTTGTGAAAAATAATGTCCATCTATAGTTGGAATTAATGTTGAGTTTTCTGCTACTCATTTCTTATTTTATTCGGCATCTCAATTTTGTGAAAAAATCTTAATAGTGCTTAGAAAAATATAATTTTTCTTGCATTTGATAAAAAAAAAGTGTAATTCTTACTCAACAACACCCTTTCTTCAAGGGTCTCAAAGCAATGCTGCAGATGAATGTTTGCATACACTTGTGATATAGGTACTATTACTGTATTTTAAAAACATGAAAGGTGAGACATGGAAGGACTATATGGTTAGATCCACAGATCTTTACATTGAAAGCCCTCTCAGCACACACCCTCAGGTATGGAAGTTGTGGCAATAGCAGCTTTCCTACCTACAGCAAACCCTGCTTGTCCCAGCTGCCACTGGAACAGGGGATATAGGGATGGCAACATCTTACATTGGTGGTGTCTCTTGAGACTCTTTGTCATGAAAGCATTCCCTCGTCTGCCATCTAATCAGGATGGTGCTTTTATTCTTTTTAATAGAAGTTTACACCATCTAAGTTACCAAGGCACCTGCTTTCAACTATATCTAGATGTCTTTGTCTCAATACTGCTGACCTAGCAGACACCCATGTGCTGCAATATCGCAACTGAAAAGATGTGTTCAAGCACAGTGTTAATATAGAACTGATGCAAAACTTGCTTAAGCTTGCACATGATCTTATGCCCTAACTGAGAAAATGCAGCTCTACCGAAAGCCAGTGCCAAAACTTTAAAGCTGTTTTCTTCATGTTCTGTTGCTGACGCCCTTTAAGAAATCAAATTCTTTATTTTCTTTCTGTAACTATGAAGTCCATATGAATTGCTACTTATTCAGTGCCATGTGAATATCAGTGATTACCTTTTAACATAAGTGCAACTCAAAAGATTATTATACTCTGATTAGTGCTTGTTATTATTGTTTGTTTCTAGGCTCCTGTTTTTCTGTAGACCCTCATCTGCTGCCTATGGAGAACACTGGATAGCATATGAAATAGAAATGAACTTTAAGTGACATTCACACCTCCTAATCCAAGCTATTTGCAATTATTTTATAATCTTACAAGAGAAGCATTAACAGCTGATTGAAACTACAAATGCTGCAGGTAACAGCCACAAAATAAATCATGGAGAGCCTACTGTTGCAGATCTGGCTGGGATACTTCAAATTATAAGCCAAATGTTAAATATGATCCATGACTGACTACATTCTGAACCATTCTGAACTGCTCTTTGGCAATGCTCCTCAATGCAGAGCGATTTTGTAGCAGTGAATATTGAAAACTATCATATTATCTAAACTTATGTGCTTGTGCTGGTTTGGGCTGGCATTGAGTTAATTTTCTTCATAGTAGCTAGTATGGGGCAGTATGCATGGGACATTGTCCAGCTGCCATTGGCTGGAACTGATGTGAAGGTCATTTGCACTGGGTCATGCTGGTTTTTGGCTACTAACATTCCCTAGCTTTGGGATAATTAGAACAATTTTAAATTCCAGTATGCTATCCTAATAGTCTTAGACTACAATCTACCACTATTTCTTTGCTATGAGCATGCCCTTTTCTAGGTACATCAAATGCAAATGTTATTGCAAGCAGACCTATAGCAGGTTTCAATTTTTAATCTTAAATTTCAATCAACACAGGAAGCTTAGAAGAACTCAGTAGTCAAAACGTACTTAATTTCAAAATCATTGCCAGAAAAACATAAACATAATATTAATTTTGAAAAAGGGAACTACATCAGAATGAATAAACTTAAAGAAAAAAGTGAAAAGGACAACCAAGAGGGGAAAGTGTGAATTCAGGAAAAACTTGCAAAAGATATACAGACAGAATTTTTTTTTTCAAACAAGTGAAGACAGAAACAAGACTTTGTAGAGACATTAGATAATCAAGGTATGCAAAAAAGATTTAGGGAAGATAAAGCTGAAACTACAAACATTTTTGCTGTATCTGAGCTAACACTGCAGAAACTTGTGTCCCATATAAGAAGCCCTTGTAAAACAGGTTCTGATATCAAAGCACCTGTTTCAACAAAAGAATCCATAGAAAGAAGTTACAAAATTAAAAGATAATTTCATGTGTATGAAACCAAAAACTTTAGAGTAATTTAGGTATAAAGGTGCCAGACTATTTACTACAGTATATAACCTTTTGATTTAAACTGCTTTGATATGTAAGAAATGGTTCTGATGTTGATTTAAGAAAAAAATTCCAGGGAAGATCAAGGATACTATTTGTTACCATTTGAATTGGGCAACTACAGAATCACTGAATCACCTAGGTTGGAAGGGACATTTTAAGACCATCTAGTCCAACCAATGAAAAAAAAAATCAATAAAAAAAGGAAAAAAACCCAACAACCCCCCCCCAAAACCAAAAACCAAAAACCACAACACACAAATGAACAACAACAACAACAACAACAACAACAACAACAAAAACCAAAAAACCCACACAAACCCCACACTACACCCAAAACAACACCAATCCACTTCTAATCATATCCCTGAGCACCATGTCAACTCATCTCTTGAATACTTCCAGGGATGGTGCCTCAACCACGACCCTGGGCAACCCATTGCAATGCCTGACAACCCCTTCAGTAAAGAAATATTTCCTACCTCCCCTGGCACAACTTGAAACCATTACCCCTTGTCCTATTATCTGTGACCTGGGAGAAGAGACTGACCCCCACCTCTCTACACCCTCCTTTCAGGTAGTTGTAGAGAGCGATAAGGTCTCCCTTCAGTCTACTCTTCCCCAGACTGAACAGCCCCAGCTCCCTCAGCCTTTCCTTATAAGGCTTGTGCTCCAGATCCTTCACCAGCTTTGTTGCCCTTCTTTGGACCTGCTCCAGCACCTCAATGTCTTTCTTGCGGTAGGGGTCCCAAAATTGGACACAGTACTCGAGGTGGGGTCTCACCAGTGCATAGAACAGGGGGACAATCACCTCTCAGGTCTTACCACATTGTTCCTGATCCAGGACAGGATGCTGTTGGGCCTTCTTGTCCACCTAGACACACTGCTGGCTCATGTTCAGCTGACAGTCAACAAACACACCCAGGTCCTTTTCTTCTCTCCAGCCATTCTTCCCCAAACCTGTAGCGCTGCCTGGGGTTGTTGTGACCCAAGTGTAGGACCTGGCACTTGGCCTTATTGAACGTCATTCCATTGGTTTCAGCCCATCCATCCAGCCTGTCTAGATCCCTCTGCAGAGCCTTTCTACCCTCCAGCAGATCAATGTTGCCACCCAACTCGGCATCGTCTGCCAAACATACGAACAGAATAGAAGAATAGAATTAGTAGATGTGAATAAATATAAGATATTTTGTGAGGGGAAGCTGTGTGGCTTTTGTAAAGCAAAGTCACATCTAAAAAATGGAGTATAGCTCATTGGAAGAGTCAGCAATCATACAGACAAGAGTAATTCAGCTGCCAAAGCTGTCTTGCAATTCCAAAAGGTATTTTACAATGTTCTTTGTCAAGGGTCTGTAAAACAGACTGCACTGCTACTGAGTAAGAGGGAATGTTTTTGAATGGATAAATTACTGCTCAAAATATAGGGAAAAAAAAGAGTTTATATAGCAAATTTTTTCATTTGAGGGAGGTTACTAGAAGAGATCAAAATTCTGGGCTACATCTGTGGTCTTCAACTTAGTAGAAAATGAGGTGGCAAGGTGGGTGAAAAGTGATGATGAAGTTTGCTGGTACTACAAAGTTATTCAGGACAAGGATAAGGATCAACTGAGAAGTGTTGTAGAACATAATACTTGGTAATAAAAAAGCAAGTTAAATGATGTCCATGGGAAAAAATAACCTCAGTTTTAATTACACATAAATCTAACTTAAGATACACAACCTGTCACTCAGGAATGAGTTCTTCGAGCTATAAATAGTGGATAACTATAGAGAAACAGTTCTACAAAAACGTCAGCTCAAAACAGAAAATATCATTTCACCTCTGTATATCCACAGTGTGCCCTCACCTCAAGCACTGTACATAACTCTGCTTCACTCAGATACACTTCTTTCCCAAGTCAAAGATACAGAAAGGTAACATGGATGATCAAAAGTATAAAACAGTTTCAACATGATTTTTTTCAATAAACATATTAAGACTCTTCATGCTAAAAAAAAAAGAGACAAGTGAAGAGGGATGTAAGAACAGTTTACAAAATCATCAAGGTTATAGAGGGGTTACAAAGGGAATGATTGTCAACTGCCACTTCCATGAAAAGTGAAATCATGCATGAAAAAGTGCCATCAGATGAACTTAGAATATGGCAAGTGCAAAACCAACAAAAAAATGAAATAACTCCTCATGTAATTAAGTTTCTATGGGACATTTGTGGTGTTAGAAGTTGATAGAGACTTGAAAGAGAATTGGAAAAAAAAACATGAACTACTCAAAAAGGCTATTGAATAAGAAGAATCATCTACTCTAATTAGTTCTTTTAGATACTGCAAATATATGTGGCCTGGAAAAGTAGACTCAGGAAACATAAGTGTTCTTGCATAGGCAGCTACTGCAGGCTAATGTCAGAGACAAGATAATAAGCTTGATCCTGGTTTTAGCTAGTACAGAGAGGAGTGGTATATTATGTTCTCTACTTATTTTTTAAATTGCATTAAGCAAACATTCCTTTTCTTATATATATCCCTATAAACAGAATTAACAAGTGCTTAATTCTGCTTCATGTTGTATTTGGCACAGTTTTCTTTGTAGACAAGTTTATTAAGATATGCAAATGTACCTTAATTTTCATTCTATGGATGGATCACACGATACTGCTATTGTAGCCATGAAAAATTGTGATATTTTGGTTTTGAGGGATGCATTATAAAAATGCTGTGTTGCTGCTAATAATTACCTTTCGTTGTGCTAAGTTCTTGCTTAAGACTTCTCACTGTTGAGGAGGCTGGGAATTCTAAGCCTGTCTTGTTTAAAGGACTCCAGTAGCCCCACAAATTAGAATTCAGTTACCAAGCGGAACATGATATATGGGTTACACCTATCTAGCCAAGCTGATCATCCTTTCTTTTCCTTGAGAGTCAAGTTCATCTGATTATCAACTCTGTATGTACATTAATCTCCAACCTCAGCCACAAGCACTTTTAGCAGAGATGTCCAGGGGTCAACAAGAGAGAAGTTTATGGAAGGCTCAACACCTGACCTGTTGTAAGGGCACAGAAGCAGTCTGCACTGGCTTGGGCTCAGGGCCACAAAGCATTTTCCACTGGGGACTGAAAAGACAAGCCAGTCCCCGAGACCCCTTCCTTTCTGCCTTGAAGTGTTCTCTGAGGAGGGAGTGACAGAGCAAGGAGGTTAATGTCAACAGAGCCAACCAAAGGCTTCTGCTGAACAGCATGCTAACAGCACTGCAACTGCCCTTTGCACTTCCACCACTAAGATCTGTTCCCCAGCACATTTCATATTTCACATGGCACGCAAATGAATTAATCTTCACGGTGTTCCTATGCAGTAGGTAAATGTTGGCCTTAAATAAAAAAACACCAGCTTGTCAGGAGTGACAGGAAAGCTTCTGAAATTACCCTGCGGCTGGGCTCAGAACTCAGGAATTCTTTTCATTCCTGGTATTGCGTTGAGGTCATCTTGCTCTTTGATGTAGCCTAGAAAATGAAATGAGCTATTAAAATCTGGATACATTTCCCCATTAAATTAGAAACATTTACAAGTCCAGCATTGCACATAAAACTTGGATAGCATTTCTCATGATAAAAACATAACTAGATTTTGTTTCTCGGACATTCTGGATTGTGTGACCTGTGGTCTCTCTCTCTCTCTATTTGGCTTGTGGTTTGCTTGATTATGTAATTGTTAGATCTACTTAAAGGTCAGCCAAAGTAAAATTATATTTTGTTGGAGTTGAGATGTAAACAAGCGTTTGATCTTGCCCTGCCATTTTTCTTAGGCCTTATGCAGAGCTGGGTTACAATGTGCCAGTATTCATAAAAGGAGATTATATTTTAGAATCTGTGTAGTAGTACTATTCATAAATATTTCAAAGTTCCTGCAAACCTAGTTTAAGGGCTATAATGCCTCAGGAAGCTAAAAAGGCAGATGTCCTGCATTCAGTGTATTCTGTACAATACAACCATGCTTGTGTGCAACTGGACACACATGAATATGTATTTACAAAGCCCACTTTCATCACTGCTTCTCCATCTTAGCTTGAAAGTAACCAACTACACTAAGAAAGCAAGGAATTCTTACAAGCCTTGTTGCTCTATAACTAAAATCAAACCCCCAAATATAAATTATTGAATACTTTGTTTTAAGAACTTAAGGATTTGCTCACTGCATTTTTATTTTAAACAGATGGTGTAGATACAGATGTAGTCTTTGCATTTACATAGGGCTGGTGTTATTAAGAATATCCACATGAGAAAAGGTTATAAAGATGATCCCTGTTAGAAGGTGAATCAGATAGCATATATTGTAATATAGAGTACTTTTTGCTGTTACTGACTGACACATTTAGAAAAGCTGATACTTTGATGAGAAGATCAACTGTACAATATTCTCCCAGCATCTTCTCCAGAGTCTCAATGCAAACTAACATAAGGATGCAACGTATATGTCAAGAGAAATAAACACACATTAAACCAGACATTCATTTTCCTCAAACTAAGCTCTGAAAGCATATGCAACAAAATACTGAGAAAAGGTAGAAATGCCAACTTTACAGTAAGTCACATCTCAGATAAAGAAAAGCTTTTATATGAAGTTGTATCCATAGTCCCTAGCATAAAATATTGATAGTTACAGCTACACCACTTTACAACTGAGGAGAAAATGTTCCTAGGAGAGGATAATTTGATTTAAAAAATCCCGCTGTTCAACAAGTATATAATATTTGTAATTAAAAATGTTTAGCTATTGGCTAATACACAAGAACATTGGTGATATATGTTTGATGATTTTATTCAGGTGTGTGATCAGAGTTTAACATAAAGCAGCCTCATATAAAATTGCAAAGGACTACAGTTGAGCTCATACACTGAGGCATTAAATGACTTTATTTTTTAATAACTTGATTAACCTAAAATGATCTTCCTGTTTTTCGTGTATAGAGAACACTGGTTAAATGTTGTATTCGTTTGTCCTCTTTTCTTAAAATAGCCTGGGAGGAACTGAACGGCATTGTACTTCCTCTGTCTATATGCTGGAGGTCAGGGACTTTTGTTTCTCACAGGGCACCTCTGCTTTGCTCTGCCTCACCCCCCTACAACGTCCAGAAGAAGTAGCAAGCTGCTTTTGACAACGTGATCCTCACTAAGTTCAATGTGAAAAGGGAGCTGGTTGTGGACAGATGTGGGCAGCAAGTTGTCATTTAGAAAATAGATCCCAACTAATGGATAAAGTATTTTTAAGCATGCTGGAATGGTTCCACAGCCAAGCTGTTATAAATGAATAGGTCTTTTGTTGTGAGCCTTGATCTCTTCCCTCCTTCCTCCCTTTCTCCCTCCCCCCCTTCTTTGTCAGGATGAGTCAATATCTTTCTAATTGGGTGTCCTTTCTGGACTTTTTTTCCAGGTTTTAGGCATTAAGAAAGTTCAAATCCTTAAACACATAGCCCTGGTGCCCAGAAACCATTTTTTCCTTTAACAGATTTATTGCTTCAAGAGGTATTCATTTCAGAAGGCTCAACAGTATTGTTATGGGGTCTTTTCCTGCACATAGAAAATGTAAAAGGAACTCAGTTGTACTTCAGTGAAACGGCATTATCATCCCAAGAATGAACAAACTGATTTGTTATGTCCTTAACAAGAAGCCAGTCAACTTCTAAATAGTGTTGTGGGATTGTTCTGAAACCGTGGCCCAGTATGCTTTCAGAGATAACTACCCTGCTGTCTCGGTGGTAGCTCTTATGTTGTCATCACATCCTTCCTGACTGCCTGAGGAAAGCGAAAGTGGGTAAAGCCATCTCTGTCAATAATACGACAGGTGAGACAGGCCAAACTTAATGCTGAGAGTTGGGCAGCAGAGAGTTGAAAATCTGGTAATGGTGCCTCCTAATGGAGCCTCCTGACGTGGTCCTGTGGAAGATGATTGACAGGTGTATTTGTTGATTTCCCAAATTCTTGTCTTGAGATTTTTAACAAATAATTAATTACTGCCTGGAATCATTAGTACATGCTGCCCCAGGATCTCAGCTGAATATAATCTTCCTGGGAAACAAATACTGGCATCCTTATTTTATAGATAATAAAAAGAAGGCATGCAAAGATTAAGTGTTTTGCTTGCAGATACAGTGAAAGTTTATGGTAGATTTTAGAAGAGAGCTGAGGTTTCCTGCATTGAATGAAAATAAAAAGGCAATGGTAGTTGCGGAAGAAACTCTGTTTAAAAAAATGCAGTTAGCACTCAGAATTTAGATGCACCAAGATTGTATTCGGTTTGAGGCTTGAGCAATTTTTAGAAAAAAAAAATGGAATCCCTCATCACATTAGAGTGAGATTTTATACATTTCTTCACGAAGAACAGAATGTCATGATTGAACTGTATAAACCATTTATGCATAGGGACGATACTTTTTTATGGGCAAAGTCTGATGTCTGAGGTAAAGACAAAGCAGCTCATTGCAAATTACAATAAGATCTCATCATGAGTAGGTGTGAAGGAATTATTCCACACGTTTATTACTGACTTATTGTATTTTCCACTGAAATACCTGGTGTTGCCTGCTCTTTGAGACAAGCCGTGCTGCGAGCCTCTGGAGTAACTCAACACAGCAGTTCCTTGGTTTTGCTCTCTCACCATGTGAGACCACATGTGTAAGGGAGTTATAGAGCATCTGTGAGCAAAGGGGAGAGAAAATCAGTGCCACCCTGCAACACTTCATTCCTCCGTCTTCCTAACTCCCTCTGAAATTAACTAGGGTGAAGAAACTAGACATTGAAACTGTAGACATCTAGAAACTGTAAATAAAAATACTTATGTATTTTACAGTGCATTAAGATTTTGTCTCCAGTCCTTGCTGGAGACTGTTAAAAAAAAATAATAATTAGATAGGTTCAGAAATCTGGATTTCATCCCTTTTATCTCTCTAAATCATTGCCAATAGATATGAAGTGAGAAAGTCAGAAAACTGAAGTCAGAAAACTGTCGGGACAAATGAGGCCTTCTTTTCTTTTTCTCCATAACGGTCAGTTAGAAGGACAAACACTTTAAGTTTCTTTTCTGACTAACAGTTAAGGAAACGCCAGCTTGCCACTGCAAGCAGTGTTACCTGCTTGCTTTGTGGTCTGCTTGGACAAACTCTCCAACCCTGCCTGCCCAATTCTCCAGCGTCTTCCTTCCACCTTTCTTCATTTCCACTAAAGGAAAAGAGGGTTGAATTCTATACCATTTAGACTGTCACATATGAGTTCAGAGGAATAGGAAGAAGGAGAGTGATGATCAGAAATGTCACCAGCTGCATATGGACTGGTTGCCCCAGTGCTGGAAATCACCAGATTACAGCTTTATCTTCTTGCATTTTGTAGTTTAGCTGCAGAAGATGTCTGTTACCACGTTTTCATATGACTACTAGTGATGCCTTCTTTGCAAAAAATTAAAATAACAAACATTGCTATTTTGTGTATAGCAGAATATGTATGGGATCTCTGAATGATCTGAGTCTCTTGGTATTCACTGTCTAAATAAGCATGGAGCAGTATCCCTGCATTGGCCTTTTACTTGTGACTCATGGCATTAACTGAAAACAAAAATAAAAAAATCCCCCAAATTCTCAACGCCAGTTTCCTCTCCAAGATCTTATGAGGGTTTTCCATTAAAGCCTCCCTTCTCCTAATTTCATAGTGGCCTCTTCCTAAGGTGTCATTCCTTACTTCATTTACATTTTTGGAGGTATAAACAAAACAGGCCTGTTCCCATGAGACCAGAGACTTGCAGCCACTTTGGACGTGTTTCCAACATGTGCTAACAGGCCAGTTTGGCAGATGATAATTGTTACTCATTTACAGTAGCAATATGAAAATGGATCATAAAACTCAGATCACATATGTTTTACACTTCAGTCTCAGCCCTCAGTGTCCACAGAGGCAACTCCTCATGCAATCATTTGTCCTTAGTTTGCTTTTAGGGAGAGGAGCATATTCCTTCTGAGTTCTATATATGCTTCACCTATACCTGCCCTTCATGGGACAGAAGTAGAGGTTCTCAACTGCAGTTACATCATTAAATTTCAAACCTCCATTTACCTAGAAAAATCTATCTTCTTAATGTTGTTTGTTAAATGTGTTTCTCTTACTGACTGATGGTAAAATTGTCAATGGGGCTGTAATATTCTGGCAATAAATAGTTCTTGTGATTATCATATGCCTTGGCTCCACTTCAGCATTTAATCACCCTCAAAAGCCATAAATTGCCTTATATACTCCTCCACTATGAATATTGTCTCTTAATCAAACTGGATTAATAAGTTTAAAAGACATTACAGACTTATATGTGAATTTTGGTAGGTGATGAGAATAATAAGATGCACGGGAGATGTAAAGAACAATATAAGTTGCAAGTTCACAACTTAAAGCTTATACAACACAGAGAGAGCAGAAATACATGACAGTAGCAGAGAAAACTACCAACAGGTCCACAGTCATTTACATTTGACATATTTTTTTCACATTCAACATAAAAATGTTGACCTTTTGGACCTGTTGGGGGGAGTCCAGAGGAGGGTCACAAAGATGATCAAAGGGCTTGTGCACCTCTCCTATTAAGACAGGCTGAAAGAGTTGAGGTTGTTTGGCTTGGAGAAGACTCCAGGGAGACCTTATAGCAGCTTTAGTACCAAAGTACTAAAACTCAACTATGTAGGCTGTTACAACGTACAACATAAGCAAACCCCGTCTGTGCACAGCAGCAAGGAGTGTGTTTGTGTTTTGAATCATAAAGTTGTAATGAACATATTTTATAGTAGGATCATCTTGGTCCCAGTTCAAGAGCTTCAGATCTGTGACACTGTGATACAGGCTGTGCTGATCTAAATGTAAAGCTGAACTGATACTGTAATGTATGTGTAACTGGAAACAAAAGAGCTAGGATTTGCTAGGGGATTGTAGGTGTAGCCTGTGGCTTGCAGAGTAAGTGAGATACCATAAACTGAACAAATTTAGGCCTTCTGATTTTGCACAGAGTGTAGCACAGGTAACAACAGTACAACTTTTCCAGTCTTAATAGAGCCACGTCCCCTTTAATTGATTTAGTTATATTATCAATCTCCCAAATTGCATATGGCATGAAGAAAACTGATTCTTTCCCAACGGTGATATTTTATGAGATTGTCTGTGGATTTATAAATAGCCAGAATGTCTTAAAATGAAAACAAAATCCAAAGACTGAAAGGAAGATTTAAGTAGAAAGAACCTAGTCATAAATTAATGAAATTAAACATCCTTCATACATTAAAAAAATTATTTGTAGTATTGATTAATGCAGTGAGCAACACAACTCCATCCCATTGCTACCATATTATTGTCACTTCACCCTGAACTTGCAATTTTTACAAGTTTCAGCATTTTATCTTTGGAACTGTCACCTGTCATGCTTAATGAAACTAAGTGACAATTGTATTTCTTTTAGTACCTTAATATAATTAGGGTTTTTTAAAACCCACTTCAGGGTTAAAATAAATCATAGAACTTCATTAACTATTGCAAGATAAGAAATCCAGCTTGATGCTTTTTTTTCTAATGTACTGTAGGTTTGCCTTACTGTTACTTTGTCTCCTTTAATAAATATTGATTAGGATTAAATACTTTATAATATATCTTTTTCCATTCATGAGTTCTAGGCATTCACCTTCACAAATGAGGATAAATGTATAATCTCATGGTCTACTGTAGCATATCCTTTATGCATGCACATTGTGAGTGTAGTTAACTACTGGTATCTAGACAGATACTTAGGCAAATATTAATGTATATGTACAGAAATCTGTTGTGTATTTTCAAAACCTTCACTTCATTTTACTGAATTCCCAGATTGTGTATTTCCCTGCAAACTGCCGAGCAAATCAAAGCAGTGTTTTAGATTGGTATATCCATGGGTCAAGATTCTGAAGTCGTTTGCAGCAATGTGAGGCCAAAGGCACTCCATTATTCCCAACTTCACTCATTTATGTTGAGAAAAGGATATCAAGTATCTCCTGCTTTATTTTAAAAAAGTATTATACTGTCTCCTTTGTCACAGGAACTTGTTGGTGCTATTCACCACTTCTCATTCCATAACAAATCCCATAAAGGAGAACTTAAGTGTGACAATATATTAGAAGCTGTGGATGTCATAAGAGAGAGTTCTTTTTTGGTATTATGAAGGAAAAAATACCATACCTTTGTATTTCTTCTTACCGCTAGGTTTTGGTTTTTCCTAGCTACAGTTTTATAAAAAGAAAATTCAATGGCTGATAACTTACATGCCCCTGAAGATCTAGGGTTACTTGTATTAATTCTTCATATATGGCACCAAGTTTTTACAGTATGACTTGCATAATTTTTACATTCTCATATATTATTTAATTATTTTTTAAAAACCAAACAAAACAAAAAAAAAGTAGCATATTCAATCCCATTACAATGTCAGGCAGAAGAAGATACTTATTGGTTATAGGCCTTGAGTTATCCTTCACATAGACTTCCAGATGTAAACTGCATTTTTCTCCTCAAGAAAATAAGGCTTTGGCAATGCTATGGTGGTGTGAGAGAGAACTTCAATAACCCTTTTCTAAATTGGATACAATTATTTTTCAGAATTGCCCAAAAATGGTAATACAGGGAGGCAAGATACAATTCTGGTGAGAAATATTTATTGTTTTGGGCAAAGAGTGTGGGGTGACCATAGGAGGAGCACTCCTAATCCCAGCCTGAGAACAGACTGCTGTTGAGGTGGGGAAAAATGGAATGGCCTGGAATGTCTCAGTTGCAGTTGTCAAATGCCTGAGAAAAAAATGGCTGCAGCATTTGTGCTACTCCCTTGATTTACTCCTTAATTATATTTTTGATGTCAACTAAAAGCATACCTTTTACCCCCAAAACCAGCTGTCAAGTCTTCTTGAAGCCTACAATAAAAGTGTGCTTGAAAGTTTAACTGGACTCTGGAAAGTATTGGATCAAGCTCAGGATTGGTTTACCACTATTGCATTAAAGAATTTGACTTTTTAAAAAAAAAGTTATTTTACTAACATAACAAAAGAGGGCAAAAATCAGGGAACTGGACAGAGATCCTACGCCGGACTTGAACACCGGACTGAAGCACCAAAGATTCTATGGTGAAAGCTCCAATTCCACAGTTGCTTAAATTTTACTTGGCTGTAGATGGTAGTTATCGGAACTTTACTTTTACTATAATAAAGCATATTAAACTGAAAATCCAAATAATTTATTGAGAAGATGTAAAGCTTGTGTGGATAATCACTGAGAAGTATTTAACTTGGTTTTGTTGATCATTGATGATCAAGGTAATTTACGGACAACTGTGGTTTATATCTTGAAACAATCTCTTAGAGAGAGCAATTTGTATATTAGAATTATAAAGTAATTGAGTACAAACTATCTTACTTTTATTTACAATTATAAAATAAAGGAAAACAGCTCAGACCTCAAAATAACTGCTTGTGTAAGTTTACAGGAGCCTCTTTATATATTTTATAATGTAAAACAATGTTAAATAAATTTATACTTTAACATTACGGCTTTTACAGCATTTTCATTAATACTTTAAAATGTTGGAAATAAACCACAGAAAAGGGAAAAGAGACTTTGTACAGTGTAATAGCCTTCCACACTAAACTAAAATGTAACCATTTCTTTTAAAGGGAAAACACTAAAATTCCAGTGACTTTATGTCCACATACACACACTCTCTCTCTCATTATGATATTACACACACTCTCATTATGATATTACACATCATAATGGGGAATATAATTGTGTCCATCATTCAGCAGGCGGGACTTCATCCCCATATATGTGATTCAAAAGTACCAGCTATATGGGGGATGTTTTGAATCTAATTTTTGTTTTCTGATTTGATTAATATTTTAGCTGAGGTATTATTATATTCATGAATGAATATGTAGTTCTTATATGATTGGTAGTTTATACTTGCCATTAGTTGCCACAATACTTGCCTGTACACTTTTTAGAGCTAATATCTCTGCAGTGGCATCAGACCTACAAAATACCTTTCAGTACTGCTTATTAAAATAATACAACTGAAAGTATTTTAAAACTAATAGTCAATATGATCACTATGCAGTCCTTGAAACGGTATAGATAATTTCGTCTTGTGTCTTTGCAGCTATTCCATCAAGTCTAAAAGATGAGGTGGTGAACTGAGCAAAAGCCAAGTTGGTCTTAGCTTTTCTTTTGCTTTGTGGGGAAAAATCTCTTCTCTGAGAGCGTAGGCGCAGAATGATATCAGGCCTGGACCCAAGATTTTATTGCTTGTATTATATTGCTTGTATTGTATTACTTGCTATTAGCTAAGCAAGAAACCGAGGCAGAAGACCATTTTTCTTTAGTTCCCTGTTTTAGACGAGTAAGTGTGCCTTTTTCCATCTTTACATGCATAAGTTACCAGGATGCCCATCTGTCAATGGAGAAAAACAACCTTTTGATCCAAATGAAGTTTTGTAATCATGTTATTTTGTAATATTATTTTGTAATTTTAGTTCTGTTCAATCTAGAGAATTGTATGTACTTGGATGGCAAAAAAGATTCCACTTGTTTTAGGCAAATTTACAAACAAACAAAATCATGATAGTTAAAAATACTAGTAGAACTGCCTGAGGTTTATTCTTATGTTTGTTTTTCCTATGACCTGTATTTTATGCATAATATCCAAATGAGCATTTAATGTCAGACCTTAGTGCAGTCATGTATATGGATGCTAAAATGCAAAAAAAAAAGGAGGATATATTCAGGCAATTAAAGAAAATATTGATTATAATTACCAGCTAGAACAAAGAGAGGAAAAAAAACTCATAAAATATTTTACTTCAAGAAAACTGTAATCATAGGACTGTTGCAGTACTGTTTTGGTTTTTCTTTATGAGTTGTAAAAATATGGGTGAGAAATGATTGTGCAATATGGCACAGTTGTGAGTGAGAAATGAGAAAATAACTTCTGCTTGTATGTATAGCAATGACTTTTTATCAAAGATTTGATTGTGCATTCAGTATTATGGACTCATAATATGCAAATGCATTCTGCTGTTAATACACATTCACAGCATACATGTTAGTGGTTCCAAAGGAGCTGTTATAATATATGCTCTGAATATGTATTAGGAAAAATACACAATATGTAAGTAAGAGCATTCTCTATTATGAAAAGTATATTTAATACTTATTCATAGTATGCTCACTGGAGCTCAAAAGGAACAACTGTACTGTGTATTATGAACTCATACTGAAAGATGCACAAAATTAACTAAATTTTTATAGATCTCTGGATGTGATACCATGATCTCACATAGCAATATAACATAGTCTTCTGTTCCACTGTATTATTTATTCTATTTGTAAAGTATGCTTATTTTAATATTTTTTCATCTAAATATTTTTCAGAAGGATTGACTAGGTATTCTTTTCATATGGAAATATTTTTATTTTTTGTAGAATTCTAGATACAGTATTTTTCCAAATGTCATTTGATGTTGGCAATTAGTTTGATACTGCTGAGAAAAGGTAATGTAAATTTCATGAATACTCACAATTGTAAGGAATGTGCATAAAATACTAATGTAGAATAATGCCAGATCCAGACAGTTCTCAGGATGCAGAAGCAATAGGAGCCTTGTTAACCTGAAGAGCGACAGAAATATTTGCTTTAGGTTTTTTTCTTTTGCTTGGTATAAATATAGCCTCTAGGATTATTATGACTAAGTTGTTTGTGTACATTCATTAAACTATTCTAAATTTATTAAGTCTCTATATAGTTTATGTTACAATACTCTGTGTTGTCAGCCTCACTTTTTAACCAATATTCCCTTAAAACTTCCTGCCCTGATAATTCAAAAGATGCTGTTGGCCATCATTTGCCTTCACTGAGTCAAGCTTTAATGTCAAGACAAGTTCCAGTTAATCTTGAATGCATTAAAAAATCAGTACAGTTTAAAACATTCACTTTTGCTGAATTTCAAGTTTCTTCTTCTGAAGTCCTAAATAAGTTCTTTTATTAGGTTGCAATATTAACTGCAAAGTGAAAAACTGAATAACTGAAGGGAATGCATGCAAATAAATTAACTGTTGCAATCCAGCACACTTAGTTGTAATTGAATACTGAATATTTCTTCTTGACTTATTTGTAGGAATGTAATGAATTACTAGTTGACATTTTGTTGTGATGAAACGTCATTTTGCATGCCTCGATATATGATCTGTTACTTTTTCATGTGAGATCTATTACCTGCTTGAGTGAGCTACTTGCTTGAGCTTGCTAAGGAATAGCTGAAACTACCATAAACCATGCCATGTGATGTGTTTTGCCCTAAGTAGGATAAAGCTTGTTGAGCTGAATTCATTTTCAAGCAACTCCTTGCACTTCATTGGAATTACATCACAAATAATTAATGACAGAATATTTTATTTTGATTTTCTTCATAATTTATCAAATTTAATGAAATTTTTGCCATCTGTGTTAGAAAATATTTTACAGAAACAAAAAATGTTTATTATACTATTGTACTTACTATAAATAGAAAAATAAAATGGATAAGAATACTTTTTAATATTTAAAATTCATGTTTACACTGAGTTTAATTCTGAATTGCCAGCTTGACCCAGCACAAAGCAGTCATTAAGCCTCATATTCTCTTTCTCCCTACTGTGGAGTCCATCCTGTGGCAGAAAAACATCAAATCTGGGGAAGAATCATTTACGGTAGAAAGACTTTTTCCTCCCAGGGTAATGTACAGCATTACTGGAACCAATTGCTTCTTTAAAAGAGAATGCATTTCTTTATTCCATTTCTGGTTACGGAAGGAGTTAGATCGGCATGTCTCTAATTTCATTTTAGGCATCCTTCTGTTTATTTGTTCTTATGTTTGTGCTCTGCAGAGTTGGATTTCTTTGACTAGAAGGGGTTGGTTACCCTGTTAGGACCATCTTGTCGATCCCACAGCACTTCAGTGGTTGTGTTGTATAGAACACAAATCCTCATCTACAACACAGCTGCATCCAGCTCTCTTCTGGCACCTGACAATTTACATGGCTTTAAATGGGGTGTTTTGGAGAAGGGTAATATTTGTTAGAATGATTTTTTACTATCAGGAAGTGCTGTATGGTTGGCTTATGCCAATGAAATTTGCCTATCTGTAGTATCTCATTAACAGTGACCACATTTGGACCTATCTTTTTACAATCATCACATTCTTTTGTATGTAATGTATTATGAGTTGCACAATATTTTTAATGTGCTATTTCAGTGAATTGTGCTTTTTGTGTGTATATATATATGTACACACAAACGTATTTGAGTATATGATCTTACCTTTTTTTAAAGTCTGTGTTTGCTTAGGGTTATCTCCCACTGCATCAATTGCCATATGGTGCTATCAGCTGAAGATCCTCTTTTACTCACTTCATTGCTTTAAACTCTATGTAGGCTGCTACACAGCTGAACCTTGGCAGGGTGAGCTCATCCCATTGGCTTTTTTAAGAAGATAAACTCAACGCTGTAGACTTTACCATGTGGGTTTCATAGATAAGGTGAAAAAAAAATATATAATCCCCAAACACCAACCCTGGGTGGTATCTGCTCTTCATTCATAGGCATTTATTATCTAATGAAATATTTAGAAGGCAGGGTGTGGCTGGCTAAATTATTGCTCCTCCCACTGTCCTCTGCTATGTTTCCAGTTTCAGAAGGAAAAACACAAGCTTGTGCGTTGAGTATGAGTCATAACCTCTCGTCTGCTACTGACTCACTTGGGAGTTTGAGGTAAGTCATTCTACCTTATGTCTCAACTGCTCTGCCCCCAGGACGGCCAGGAGAGAAGGTGCTATGGAAAATTATGCAATGCTTTCATAGATGAAAAGTGTAGATATTAAGACCAATATCATTATTATGCAGTATGATATTAATTTTTTGTGCCCAAAATGGAATTTTGACATAGCTTCTTCCCCACATAGCACATTCTTTTTCCATTTTGTCATGAAAAGTTTAAAAAAAGATTCTGTTGTACCAAAGAACATATTAGGTTACTGAAATACTTAAAAATTACTGTATTTCTCAGAGGAAATCATATGCATCTTAAATAGCATTTCTTATCCATTGAATCACACTGTTCTCTTTTGCACCAATAATGGCCAGTAATAAGGCTACACAGTGCTGCAACATTAATGATGACTTCTGAAATAAGAGGAAGGGCCTAAAGTGTGTGTTGTCTCACAGAAATAGTTTCTACTCAGGTACTTTCACTCCATTCCTGGGTGGTTTGCAAGCATTGTAGGGAAATTCTAAACTTTAAGTGCACTTTTAATACCTGAGTGTATTCCTTAGCACTTATGATACCAAAATAAGTATCCCCCAGTCATCTTCTGTCTTGCGTTAGGATGTAGATAGTATATAACTTGGCTATTTTCCTACTTTTGTTTCCCAAAAGTGTACCTGGCTGTACACTGCAATGAGACATACCAGTAGGATATATTTACTAAACTATAATAAAAAATCTGCTTGTAAGTTTTAAGGAAATTACAGTTTAAACACGAACAGACTTGTTAGAGCAAACTGATATTCTGTGACAGCATAAGCAAGGCAAGGCTTATGGACACCAGCACACGGTTTGGGCAAGAGCAGAGCAAGGGGCTGGCGACCAAATCCATCTATGCCCTGGGAAAGAGGTATTTCCCATCTCGAGAAAGGGCAGGTGACACCGCGGGGCAGGTGACAGCAGAGGAAGCAGTTTGCTCCCGGGGGTTTCACTTTGGAAAAACGCTTCTCCTACCCTTCGTGTTCCTTTGAATATTTTTGTGTGCCCGCTTTGAAGTGCTTTTTATAGACACATCGTGTGGTACCAGCGAAGGGCTGGGCTGCGTTTCGGGCCGGTCCTGGCCAGGGGTGGCGGCCGGCGGCGCTGCACGTGCCAGCCCGCCCCGCTCCTGGGCGCAACTGGTGGCGGGCGAGCAGCGAAGCCCAGCCGGCAACTTCTCAGCCAGCGGCGGCACCACTAAAAGTGCCCCAGCACCGCTGCCAAGCTCTACAGCTGCAAACCCTCTCCAGGCATGAAAGCCTTCCTTTCACATGGGTGGTTTGGTTTTTTGGTTTTTTTTTTTTTTCCTTTTTTTTTTTTTTTTTCCCTTCTTCCCTTTTTCTGCTTGACGGGTTTCGGCCTCCTGGGGGAATTTCCGTGGCTAGAGGCCCGGCTGGGGACAGCGAGGCGCCCCGCCGGCCCTATCCTATCCCATCCTATCCCATCCTATCCCATCCCATCCCATCCCATCCGGCGGGCCC
>BJBW01005086.1:5607-95341 GCA_004320125.1 Scolopax mira
TAATATCTAATCTAAATCTCCCCTCTTTCAGTTTAAACCTGTTACCCCTCATCCTATTGCTCCACCTCATGGTAAAGAATCCCTTCCTATCTCTCCTCTAGTCCCTCTTTAGGTATTGGGAGGTTTAATCTATATTGTGGAGGCTAAGCCAACCTGTGGTTGGAAGGCCATATCTAGAAATTTCCAGACATTTCTTTTCTGACAGCATAACACCCTTATTATATTATCAGCCACAGGCCAAGAAGCAAACAAAGGCAACAGGAGTGGCAAAAATGTCTACGATCAATGGGTAGATAAACACAAAACACATTATACTCCACCTTTGTGTCTGATTAATGGATGTTTTACTAAAAAAAGTCACAAGCAAAATGCTTCTAACAATCAAGAACTCCTTGATGCTTCAACCTAGTCTCCAAAATAATGACCTGTTCCCCTTTTCAGTAACTTGTTTGCACTAATTTTTTCAAGCAAACCCAATAATAGTTTTGCTGGACCTGCAAATCATGTTAAAATTTACCAAAAGGTGGAAGACAAAATGCAAGTAAGAGAAAAACAGGAATATGAAGTTTGTACCTTGTACCTATTGCATCCAAGGTAACACTCTCGCATCACTGAACACGTTACATCAGGCTATTAATCTACCTGAAATACCTGGGACCAAGTGAAGCATTATGAAATAGGTAACTGAAACTCCCTTTTGGAGCTGAGTCATCCACTGTAAAAAAAAAAAAAAAAGGATTCTATCATTTTAGCTTGTTGTCTTTGTGGTTAACCTCCCCCCCATTGTTAAGATCTGATGATAAACCTATATCCTACAGCTGGGAAAGAAAACCCACCTGACACATGGTAAGTAAGGGAGTGATGAGAGTAAGGGAGGGTTCCCCCCCCCACCTTTTCCTTTTAACTGTCTACCCAGGTTTGTAAAGCTAGATAAGTTTTAATTAATTATCTCAAGACATTTGAAAAACCAAACAAAATCAGAAACAAGAGCTAAGGACTATGGTGAACAATGGCAAATACTATATAAACATACACACACTTTACTAAACAAACAAATGCTACGTAGACATACACATAAATCATATATATAAATAAAATGTACCTTTTAGGAACAAATTTGGATTAGTTGCATACACACAAAAAAAAGGGGGGGGAAATGTATTTTAAACAGGAGACTAAGGCAATCCTGTACAAACAGGATGCAAATTTAGATTCCAGAAAGGCCTATCTTTTTTGTTATCAGACAAAATAAAAAAGGAATTTTGACCAGCTGTGGTTCTGGATGCCTTAGTTTCATCTTCTTCAAAATGGGAGAACTGATGAAATCCCATCTCCTCTCCTGCAAGCTAACATTTACAAAGCACTCCAAAACTGAAAATATTTTTGGAATGGTGTGTTCTGAAAAGGCACTGAAGAAATATCATAAAGAACAACATAACTGGCACACAGAAGTCAAATTCATATTTGATAGCAGGAATATTTTTACTCTGTGTTTGTACAGCACAACGAAGTCTGATCTACAAAGCAATGATGGCAGTAATCTAGAAAGACATTTTCTCCTTTCCTTTCAGCTCATTTCTTTGGCACCATATGTGGTTAGTAGTCAAAGAAGAGAAATGAATGAGTATTTGTAATGCTAGGAAAGCAAAAAAAATCTTAAGTGTGGGTTAGAATTTCCAAATATAGTTGGAAACAGGACAGGTTTTGAAGAGACAAAGAAGAGTTTAAGGTGGTCTTCAAGCAGTCTTGCCCTGCTCTTAGTCCTCCCATGGAAAACGCAGCATTTTCCAGTAGCCTCAGACTGCAACTGTTCCTCAGGAAAGCTTTGTAAAGGTGCATGTACAGTCAAAAAGACAGTGAAAAAATATTTTCCCTCCATATCTTATTTCTTAACGGGATACTATCCCAAATTCCAAGTCTGGTTTGTCACATCTCTTCCACACAGAGGAAGCCACTTGACAACACTTAGCTATACAATACTGCAGGCAAGTCCACATTGCCCAAGTCAGCAAGGAACAGATGTGGGATCGATAATAAAACATGCTACTATAGAAGCGATAATTACCTAACACCACCATGGGCTGGTTAAATATTATCCCTGTTACATAGTTAGGGAAAACAGACAGAGATCATGTTGAGGCTACAGAGTCACTTGTCAAAGTGGAGTTTGATCTCATCAGCTTCAGGTCCCCATTGTTACTTTGGGATTCAAGGTCAAAAAGAGGGAAGCATTGGGTATTTTTAAAACAGATTTTTCTGGAAGAGGAAGGGACAGTTCCTAAAGCTTTATGGCCTTCCCCATATCAGCTATAGGACCGCTCAACAATTTTGACTTACAAAAGGAGAAGCATGCTGGGGCCACCTGTGGCTCCACATTCCCCTCTTTCATTCATCACCCTTCTCCTCCTCAGCCAGCCTTACCCCTCCTTCCTGGGAGGAGCCTCTCGTTGGCCACTAACAAAGAGGCACACATTGGGTATCCGGGAGGTCCCATAAATTTGAAATATCTCTGAAATTCAGGCTCCAGCAAACTGTTTCCTCACATACTTAGCCAGAATAGCCCACACTTGGCAGAATGCAATGAGCACGCTGAGACAAAAGTCCTACTGCACAAGCTGGGGGTAACATACACATGCAACCAGTATAGGATACCACAAATGATGCCTGAAGATAAATATAGAACCTTTCATATTTAAACAATGCATTTTGCCTTTTTAGTACAATACTAAACTTTGTTTTCATATTGCCTGTTCAGACCTTCCTGACATTTTCAGTGAAGCAGGGCAAGAGCACCGAGGCTGTGGATGTCCACACAGACTACGGCAGGTGACCTCAGTTTGGGCCTTTGACAAGAATGCCACTAGAAAGGACAGCAGAAATGTTGACTCCAGCACAATTCCACTGCACAGCAGCACCCGAGACTTCAACATTTATTTTACAAACACTAAATGTAGACCCTGGAAAGTTTTTGCAGGTTTTTAGGCCATTTAAATCTCCAACCTCAGTCCCAAACACACAAGCTTGAGTAATAAAAGGCTTTACGTTGGTGTACACTGACCTGGTGTTGTCCCAAAGTATGTCCTTTTGCTTGATTACTAGGAGAGCATTCCATTCAAGTCACACACAAGCACAAAAAGCCTGAAAATAGAAAACACCACCATAAACCAGGTAAAGCTGGGTTTCATACTGGTCTGAGACAACTTATGAGCCACCTACTTATTACTATCACACTAATTGAGTGTGTTTAACTATTGGGAGGGGAAGGGGCAAAACATTTTGGGTGTTCTGCTGCATCTCCTGGAGCTGTATGAGTTTCCAGGCTTTGGTTCTTCAGAAGCCATTCCAGTAGATTAAGGTCTTGCAGTGGTCAGTTGAATTACATATGGTTTTCATTAGAAGCCTAATGATAAATACGAATTCATAAGTGTGTGTGGATATACACACGTATCTATAGAATTTAATCATTCAGATCACAGTGGAAAGCGGTTTTAGCACAGCAGTGAATTTTGCCTTTCCGGTGCATTAGAGAAAAGAAAAAAGTAGATCTGTGTATGAACATAAATCAGAGTGACCTTTAACCACTTCTTTAACTCACAAGGAAAAGCTATTGCATTTTGGGGAAAGAATTGTCTCCATTAAAGGAGGAGACAATCAGCCCATTAGGTCAATTTTAATTTTGAGACTAGAATATTAAATACTCCCTTTGATTATGAATTGTATTAAAGTGATTAAAATCTTCTAATAAAAAATATCCTAATCTTGGACCTGCTGTCATATAAATATATATGGTTCACAATGTCTCAGTGCAACTTAACATTTGTAAAAAAGCACATAATTTATTAAAAATATAATCTAACCACATTTAAATTGATTTTGAAACTTAGAAATACACGCTTTTACCACCCTACTGTCTGATGTAAAGGAATTTCAGTAAAACCACTGATTGCTTCTAGCCTTTTACAGTTTTCCTGATAATGTGACCACCTCTACAACATAAAAACCTCTTGAACAACTCAAGAACTTCATCAGATACTGAGAGATGAGTGACAAAAGCCACAGAAATCCTAACATTTTCCTGAAGTATCTTTGTTATTATTTATAAACACTTTTTCCTGTTGCTGTAACACAACTAAGAGACATATGCAGATAGATAAAACACCAAATGTTTATTTTTTTTTTATGTTTTAAAGTGATCTTTGCATTATGCAGGATTTTTCCTTCAGATCACTATAATAGTCATCTGAGAGGCAAGCTGCAATCCCCGTTTGACTCATCACATTATATGCTTGTATTAAGTTTTGCATTAAATCCCAGTGCCATCTATAACTTACTACTAATATCTTTACACCACTGAGGCTTTGATATTTGATGGAAAGCCCCTGAAACCTCACCAAGGGTCTCATCAAATCAGGCAAGCCTCACTTTCCTATGTATTTACCAACTGAAGCATATATTCAAGTGAATCTAGTTTGAGAAGTCCACGGTTGGTTAATCAGCTACACAGAGTTTTCTCAACCTATTGTTTCTAGCAACAGAGCCAAAATTCTACAAAATGGCATCCCTCGATGCTATAACTTTAATATCAAAGCTTTACCTGAATAGAAGCAAAATGGTATCTCTCTCTCAGTCACATAATTCCTTACTTCTTGCTTAGTGTAATACATCTAAAGAAATGAAACTTATTGAATCAAGTTTAATGACATAATAAATTCTTCCCTTCAGACAATGTTGAGGCTTAATTCACTAGTGCACTTTAAGCCTTTGCCTTTAGCATCTGATGGGTCATTAGTCTGTAATCCAGCAGCTAGTCTGTTTAGAATCTAAACTAAATCAGCGAGTACCATATCAGTAGTTTCTGAAATATGACTGGCAGGTCAAGTGGCCTCAAAAAGATTGCCTGGGGCAGTTAAGACTAGGATAGAGCATGACTAGAACAGAACCAGTGATGAATCTGGAAGCACGTACTCAATAAAGACTTCATTCATTCTAACTCACTAAACAGCAGTCCTCCAGATGACTTGACTTATATTTTTGATGTTTTTAACCAGTAGGTCATGCAATAAAATTGCCCTGTATGTGCCAATAGGCTTAACACACAGATCATTGACTTGCACGCTTGGGCATATTTTATTTATATTTTTTCCCCCTCAAATTTTTCCATAGCAGCCTGAAATAGGCAATAGAATCACCATCACGTGGGAAAACATGTAATCTAGTGGACTTAGATCACACAATTTTCAAAAGCAGAAAGTTTGATGAAACACCCTTTTGTCCAAAAAGAAAGAAACTCTGAAATGCCAGTTCCTACACCTGAAAAGTCACATTCTTGAGATACTACTAATAACCTGTGCTCCCAACCAAATATTTCTCACATTGCGTATTAAAAACAGCCCTTAGGCAGTCATTTTAGGGCTTTTCAATACAAGGCAGAAAAGCAGCTCTGCTTCAGAATTTCAGTTGGAGTATTTCAGGCTTATTGGAGAAAAAAGTGTGCGGCGTTCATCTCCATCACCCTCCACTACAACATACGCTGAACACTTGCTCATAAGACTCGATTCAAAGTCCACTTCAGTCAATTGACCCCTGTGGTCTTTAGATCAGGGCCTTAATCTGTACATCACACCAAGATAATCAGTAACAGCTTAGTTAGAAGACACACTTTTTCAATTCTTTTTTCCCCCTACTCATCATTTTCCAGATTCAAAGAAACATTTCCAAACCCCCTCAAAATAAAATGACTGGCACTTGCAGTGAATACAGCCTGCCATGCACTATAGTCGTGACTTAAGTGTTATTTGCCATTTAAAAAAAAAAAAAAGAGACATGGTAGCAAAAATATAAAAAAATTAAATAAAAATATGAGCTTGATGCTTTGTCTCCTAGAAGACATATTTTTTTTGCTGCTCCCTTGAACCATATTTCAACTGCATCATGGAGGTTTCTCAATGGGCACAGAAGACATTGGGACCAAGCATGGGGTGGAAAGAAAGACTAATTCTTGCATCAAGGTCCATTTTACTTACTTCTCAACCACATTTCTTTATTCACAATAATGCCTATAGTATAATGATACTTAGAAAGAATTAACAGAGTAGGACATATCCACTCCAGCTGAATCACTAAGTGTATCACAACCCTACCAAGGGTCCTACTGACTTCCACACGACACAGGTATCAATAAGCAAATGCTCCAGACAGCAGCAATAAAAGATAACAGAAAACAGTTGTAAAACAATTCTAAATACCACAATATTTGGGGAAATTGTAAGTGCTTGGACAGTTCCATGTAAATCCATGCTTTGCACTGCAGTTCTGTGGTGAGAAGATAGCTCCCAGCAAACCTAGTTGTAAATTATCATAAAGAAACTGGCCTCTACCCTCATTACATGGCACTGAGAGAAAACAAGGTTTGGAAACAGGGCGCAAGGTTGGGTTATGAGCTGCAGACCAGAGAGTTGCCCCACTGCTCTTACAATACCAGGATTCAAAAGACAGAATCATCTCAACATCTCCATTCCCACAGGAGGCCCCTATCAACCCATTTGACAGTCAGCTTTTACAGAGCAGTTGTGCAAAATGCAGCAGGGCAAAGCTCAAAATATCCCCAATTAGAAAAATAACTCATTTCCAGATCCAGCTTGCTCAAAGTTGTCTACAGATTAATTTAAATATGCATTAAACACACTGTGTAACAGAGGCAAAATTACTTATTGCTTTAAGCATGCCCATGCTATTTTAAAATAGGCTGGCCGTCATGAGCATTTCTCCTATTATCTTTGGTGACATTTAATCAGTGCTTAAATGTTGGGAACACAAGGGAAGGAAATCAGGTTATATATTTGGGAAGGCAACTCTTAGAAATTAGGCTTCTTTCCAAAAGAATCCTTAACTGGTTGCTCACTGACTAAGCAAACGCCATTAGCACACACGCTTTCCCCCTGGGAGAAGGAAAGGCCCAGGATACCCCAGCCAGGGTCAAATCCTTTCCGGGGACACACTGGCAAAGCTTAATTCCAATTCCCAGAAAACTCAGACCAATAACTTCCACTTCTGCATGGTAATAATCCCTTTTTCCCCTGTCTCTTGCACACACTGCAGAGGTAGAAGGTATTTACAGAAGTGAGAAAATTTAATTTATTTTATTCTTAATTTATTATTGAACTATCAAAGGCGCTCTGTCATTTGGGATCTCCCTCCATCTCAGCCTTTGTATTCCAAGGTACTTCAGTAACAGCAGTAAGTGAGCCTAAAATGCCAACTTGAGATTTGCATTATAAATGGCATATACAAAGAGAGATTTTTTAAAACTTTGGTTGATCTAGCATATCAAAGATCTTTTTCTCTCTTTTTCTAAGCTACTTCAGTGACTGTATTGAAGTGAACTGAAAGGATTAGCTTGAAAGTGGCAAGAAATCTGGCATGCAAAGAAAAAAAAAATTCCCCCCCCCCCCCACTTATTTCAGTTGAACTCTTCATTATATGGGGGCCCCTTTCCACTTCTGAAACGCGTTTTTCTCTCCGTCTCTCTCATGCTATCCTGTGCTGTGTCAATACCAAACAAGGTGAAAATATAAAGCAGGCAAGAACAGCTCCTGCCACTGGTTCGTTCAGCCCCTGTTCAACCTTCTGCGTTGCTAAATTGAGCACCAGAGTGAAGATTACACCACATTTGTTCGTTATTTCCTCTTTAGCTGGAGCTAGCGGTAAATCCAGCGATGCTAATGGCCTCTGCCTCTCCCACACCTTATCCTGAGCAGCTTCCCTAAAGCACAGGCCGTTCCTGTGATCCCAGAAACGCACGGGGAGCACGTTCTCCCCTTCCCAAAGGGATCACACACTGTTTTCACTGCTTGCGGTGCGGTGAGCACAGTCTTGCTCCAGTAACATCTATCTGGGAAAAATGAAACAGCATGGAAAAGTCACCGGGGGAAGAAGAGCAGAAGGAATGACTCAGCTCTGAACCTGAATTCAGACGAAAATGAGTAAGAGCTCCCAAAATCAAAAAAAAAAAAAATTCATGACTGCTGATACCAATTCTCCATTCAGATGTGCTTCTGTTTAGAAAGTTTACAAGAAGTCAGGATATTCTTTAGAAATATCAGTCTCTTCGCAGCTCCCTACCTAGCCTGATATCCCCTTTCTTTCCCCCACTTTTTTCTTTTTTAAATAATTACGCAAACCAGCTGCATTTACTTTTAGAAACAAAACCCCTTTATGTTCACTGACAGGTTCAGCCACAGTCCTACCCAAACAACCTGCATCTCCTAGATAACCATCTCAGAAACGAGCTCACAGCCTGCATTTGGTAAAAGGCTGGAGGCTTTAGGAGAAAGAAGGGGCCAGCGGGCACAGGCAAGGGGAAGGGTTTGGGTTTTGGGTCTGAAAACAAGAAGACAGCTGAGTCAGAGCCTCTGGGCTCTGTTAATGCTGCGTGTTCCCGGACTAAATTGTTATTCTCATGGCAGAAGCTTTGCGTTGGCCACTCTGGTCCAAGCTCATCCCTCTTACATCAGTGACTTCAGAGCAAGATTAGACAGACACACAGCAGGGGAAATAAAAACAGTGCAGGAGAGGGTAATCATGGCTTTCTTGACTCACTTGCTCGTGCCGGGCCAGCCCAGAGGTTTGCAGTGGAAGCCGTGTGTGCTCAGGCTCAGCCATGCGTGTGAGGAGAGATGTGGGACAGTCAGGGTACCCAAAACAGGGGGGAGGTTATTCCAAACATGACCAAATACAACTTGAAATTACATGCTGTTGGGATGGTCATTAACAGGCAGTTTCTAGAAGTTGATTTATCATCAACTAACTACAGAAAATGCTAGGGGGCTTTCTTCACATCGTGTAAGCTACAATAGATGCTCCATCCCTCAGTGCTGATGACACACGCACCCTGTCAAAGCTGAGTAGCTGCTCACTGACCCCTCCTCTTCATCAAGGGGGACTTGCTAATGATGTCCTGAGCTAAAACTGTGCTGGCACCAGCTGGCAGGCACGCTCGTGAACCTACAAAACCCACCCTGAAGACAAGCGGGACCTCTGAAACCTGCAGAAGCAAGACCAGAATTTTTCCTTCATCCCAAGATTAACTGCAGAAGAGGGCTACAACTGCTATTCATCAACACCACCACCTAAAGCCTCCCTTACTGCATATATCAACATGTCTAGGGCCGTGACTAATGTAAAAGGCACCACCCTAAAAAAAGGCATAAAAATGAAGAAACCATCAGTAAAACGCATCAAGTCAGCTGTATCGAGCTAATTTTTTTAACTTAAAGATTTAGTGTACATACAGACTCAAAAAAAAAAAAGCCTTCTTTTTAATCTTCTCCTGATAAAGAAATGCAAAATGTTAAATCAGTTTAGGTTTGTTTCAAGTAGTCTTTAAAGAGACAAATAAAAATAAGCTTCCAAAACACCCAGGAAAGCGGCACGAGCCTGTGATCCCGCAGAGGCTCTGCGGACGCTGAGCCACACGTAAAATACTGTTTGCATATGTGAAGTTCAGCACACAACAAACTTCTGAGAAAATCCAGTAACGGCAAAAAAAAGACTATAGGGTTAAGAGCTATATTTACTTTGGTTGTTGCTATACCCAGCTTTCCTATAAGACACTGTTGGTAGAGGTATCCGTTATCTGGGTGCTCGCAGAGGAGAGCCCACCTTCTCTAATGACCCATCCAACTGGGTCAGCCTGAGCCTGATGGCAGAAATGAGCAATAAAAAGTTTAACACCGTCTGAAATAATCCCGGATTTCATTTAATCTGCCTCCTACTACTAAAAATAACAGAGAGCAATAAAATCTCAGATGGTGCATATTGCAAGAGCTGCCATTTAATCTTGCTGATGAGAAAAAGAAAAAGCGACAGACCCCTTTTTCTCAGCTTCCCAACACTCAAAATTTTGTATTTTTCCTGCACTGTTAGAATATGCACCTACTTCCTTGAATTAACAGATCTCCAAATAACACACATAGGGGCTGTTTTCCTACACATAAACATGCCTTTTCTGTTCACAAGAGTATAACTTGCTTCTGGGAAGAAATATAAAAGAGTTGCTAAAGCCAATAAATAATTTCCTCAGCCACACATATGGCTTCTAAGTTTAATAGCAATTATGTCATTTTTATATATGATTCACTTGATGTTGTTTTTATGTGAATCATTTGACATATATAACTCCGGCAGATTTCTTAAATAAGCATATCACCAGAGACTAAATTACTAATCAATTAACCAATTTCTTCCCCCCTCCCCCTTTTCCCCATCTTGGCATGCAATTAAGAGAGAAGACTAAACTTAGAAAGGCAGTTGAGAAAATGAGGTTTGATAAACCATGGATTTTCTTTTTTTGGGGGGCCGGGGGTGGGAGAGGAGGATTGCAGAGCAATAAGCTGGGGGCTACAGTAAGCAAATAGATAAGAAAACTTTGTTTTCAGCTGTCTCCTCGGTGTGACCTGAAGAGCATCCCTGCAGCACCCCAGGTTTCTCCAGCACCCCCAAACGTGGTGCAGCCACCCCACACACGGCTGCAGCCCTTCATCCTTCCTTCGCAGGAACACAACCATGGCCACAAACACCTGCAGCTCAGCTCTTGAGAGCAAGGACACCGACACCCCCAAAAACATAACGTTTTAATTCTCACTTCTCTTCTTGCTGGGGATAACAGGGGAGGTCAGCGTTGCAGAGGGAACAGGGAAGGAAACAGCCCAAGTCAGAGAGGTGTTTACAGTTTTCTTGCCTGACCTCCTTGTGCTCTTACCACAACACACACCCTTCTTTCCAGAAGAAATTTTACACCCTGCAACACCCCTTCCTCATTTTCAAACCGTTTACCACCCTGGTGCTCAGTAACCTGCCTCTCGGCCACGGGCAGCAAACCAACTCTTCCTCCTCTTTCCTGGGGGCACCCAGCTGGGCATCCCCCTCCACTCGAATATCAGCTCAGCTCCCTGGGCTTTCAGGATCAGCGAGTTGGTTTGTTTTTTTTTTTTCCAGTTTAACTCTTTTTAGCAGATTTCCATTAGCTCGCATCTCTGCTTATAAAGGCAAAATACCTGACTCATTGCATTTATGGGGCTCGAGTGAAGGAGGCACAAGCATTTTCCACACATTTGTTACTCTGCTTGGGCAACAGGCATCTTTGAGAAGGAAATACACTTCTTTTGCTAGAAAATTGCATTAAAAACCAGTTGGTATGCCTTCAACTTCAGCTACGTGCAAAGGCTCTACACCTACAGCAGTTTTACATCATTTCTTTCCATTCTATAAGCCACAGTAGGAAACACACAAATAAAGGAGAGATAGCAGCCCACAGAAAGTGCTCAGAGCAGCTATCTATGTACCTTCGCTATTATCAAAAGAACAATTAAGCACACATTTAATATAATCACACAAGTAAATCCTCTAACTCCTTTTAGACAACATTCTTTGCTTGTTTTATTTAAGAACATATTCAAGAGATTTGTTTGAAGAAACCAAAGCAAACTGCAAGACCAAGGCTCAAGCACTAAACATCCACAAGACCAACCACTCCAAGCCTTTTCCAGCACAAAAAGGATATTCAGGGTCCAAATAGGTTTTTTTAACACAGAAAGATCACAAAACATAACAACACATTGTCTCAACTTTGTTTTCCCACCTCCAGTAGCTGTTCTTACCTTAAAAATGAGTGCACTCTTTCTTCTTTCCTTCTCTCCTTCTTTCCTTGGCCCAAGAAACCGAGTAACTCAGCTCACCTGCTTATCACCTCCCTGCAATCAGGTCTAAGTGAAGGCAGCTGAGTGTCTGCATCCTAATCACCAATTAGGTTCAGCCTGGGGAAAAGGAGGCTGAAGGGAGATCTTATTGTTCTCTACAACTATCTGAAAGGAGGGTGTAGTCAGGTGGGGGTCAGTCTTTTCTCCCAAGGAACAGGCGATAGGACAATAGGAGAAAACTTCAAGTTGTGCCAAGAGAAGTTTAGGATGGATATTAGGAAACATTTCATCACAGAAAGGGTTGTCAAGCATTGGAACAGGCTGCCCAGAGAAGTGGTGGAGTTGCCACCCCTGGAGGTATTTAAAAAACAAGCAGACATGGTGCTCAAAGACATGGTTTAGTGGTGGACTTGGCAGTGTTAGTTTAAGGGTTGGACTTGATGATCTTAAAGTTTTTTTCCAACCCAAAAAATTCTATGATCCCAAATCATTTTGATGAGAGGTTCCCTTGGTTTCCACAAATGAGGATGCTCCTCTGGGTCTCAACCACTTTATAGTAGTGTATTGAAGAAGAGAATAAGAGTAACTATTGGGTGAAGCACCTAGGATCTCAAATATGCTGCTGCACTTACTTACACACATACTCATATTAAAGTGCAATAGTTCAAAAGGAATAGAAAAATCTTTTTGCATTCAGGGGCGATGTAATTTTTTTAGATGTGGAGTATTTGAATCTGAATTGTAACCACAAGTCAGGAGAAGGCTATATTCAGTACTGACCACCTCCTGTAGCAAACGCTCTTCCCATAGTGCCTTCTCACCCTTGCATGCAACCCAACACGTTCAAAGTGACCTATGTAGACCTGAGCCCCTAGGGCAGGATAGGTGTGGGGAATCAGGGGAATCACAGCAGCTTTAGGCACAAAGTAGACAGTAAATCGCCTGCTGGCATCAGGCATTAGCACATCTGTGTGGGACAGGAGCATCAACATCAGGAACTGAAACCCAAGCAAAGGGAGGAGCAAAGGGGGCTTTTGGCACCCGAAGAGTGAGATGAATTTCCCTGGTGAAAGCACCTCAGAGACACTTGTCATCCCTTGGAAAGTTAGCTTGGAGGTGAGCTGCATTCACACTGAGGTGAGCAAGTCCATGAAGGTTTTTCCTTACAGCAGTGGTCCTCTCTCCTGCTGCTCACTTATTATTTTGGGTGCCTACCCCAGCTGCTCATGCTCAGGTGTTGCAGATTATCACTGACAGGAGCTCCTAGGTATTTTGTTTATTTTAATTCAAAACCTGTTTTTTATTCCTTTTTCCTTCTGCTATAGAGATCTGGCAATCTGGTTTTATAAAGCAAATGGTTCCCCAAAGACAAGTGTGCTGACAGGAGTCAATACAGCTGGTTTGAATCCCCTGAGATATGGCTTGTTCAAGGTGAAAAGCCTGCTGGGATTTCTTTACCTGGCTGGTTCACAGCCAGTTATGAGCAAATGGAGTCCTCCTCCTCCCCGTGCATTTCACCAGGACAATCTTCCCTGTGCAGGAAACAGGAATGTCAGCACCTGAGAAGTGACTGCATCGTGGAGGACCAGCTTTGGACCAGCTGTCCCAGCTCTTGGGCACGGCACACCTCCCAGTTTACTGACCGGGTTTTTTCAGTGGGGTGGTACCTAATGTTGCCATCTTTTCCCCACATCACATACCTTATTTCTGTGGGTGTACGTGCCCCAGTGTCCATCCCAGCACCCTACCTTTGTTTTGTGAAGACTCAGTTCCCTTTCCAACTCGTGGCAATCAGCTGTGGCTTCCAGGGAATGACAAGTCCTTCCTCAAAGCTTCGGAAAACACTGAAGCTCAAACGCTTCTCAAAAGTGATTCCCCCTGCCTGTTTTTTTAATCCTGTTGACTGCATACACTTGATTAACACCACCACACTCCGAGGCTACACATTATCAACACCGCATGCCCTGGTCTCACAGAAACCAGGGCAAAAACATTAGTAATAAAGCCCCTGCTTTGCAGAAAATCTGCAAAATGCACCTATGCTGCATACCAAATATCTTCTGGTCGCATCTCCACCTTCCCCCCTTCTCTTTTCCTGCGGCTGGTCCATCTGTCCTCACTTGGGAGCTTTGATTTCACACATCTTTACCCACTGTGTCCGCCCGGCTCGCTGTGTAGTCCTCGGGCACTTTGTCATTTGTAGACCCGTGCAGCAGTTACACTGTGTGGTTTCCCACCGCTCCCAGGCTGCCCCCGACTTCTGTATTTTCTCCTGCCAATAAACCCACCTTCCATCCGTCACCGGGCCCCAGGGCACACGCCTTCACCCACCCCCCCGTTTCATGTGGTCTGTGCTCTGGATGTTGGTGGTGCGAGCTCTTCGCGCGCTCTGCCTGACGAGTTCCAGTCATCAGCACCCCGTGCCCTGCCATAACTTAATGAAATTATCCTGCTGGCAGGAGGATGGAGACAATTTTGCTGAGCGGTCATGTCCTTCCTTCATTCCCCTCCCCATGGCTCACTCATCTGAGCTTTGCTCCTGCCGACCCTCCATGTGGTCACACCAGCAGGGCTGCATCACCAGGGGCATCCATCTCAGGAGCTCCTGCTCTGCTTAATTCACTTAAGATGAGATCTGAGAAACATTCATGCGCACACACACACACACAAAAAAAAGATATCCCAGATGTTGAATTACAGAATAGAATCATAGAATGGGTTGGGTTGGGTTGGAAGGGACCTTGAAGATCATCTCATTCCAACTCCCTGCCACAGGTGGTAACACCTGCCACCAGACCAGGTTGCTCAAAGCCCCAAAGCCCCATCCAACCTGGCCCTGAACATCTTCAGGGATGGGGCATTCACAGCTTTTCTGAGAAACCTGTGCCAGGCTCTCACCACCCTCACAGAAAAGAATTTCTTCCTAAAATCTCAGCTAAATCTCTCTTTCAGTTTAAAACCATCCTATCGCTCCACTCTGTGATCAAGAGTCCCTCCCCATCTCCCCCTTTAGGAAGGGGCTCTAAGATCTTCTCAGAGCCTTCTCTTCTCCAGGCTGAACACAGTCAACTCTCTCAGCTTGTCCTCACAGCAGAGGGGCTCCAGCCCTCTGATCATCTTCGTGGCCTCCTCTGGACTTGCTCCAGCAGGTCTGTGTCCTTGGTGCAAACAATCTCTGCAGTCCCAAACCTGACACTGTCAAAGACTGGACTGGACCTGTCAGACATACTCTGAAAAAAGTCAGACTAAAAACCTAATCAGTAAACAAACAGATTATCTATTTTTTTTATCAAAGCAAAAAAGTAAAGCAAAACAAGTTAAGGACCATTCTTGCTTCCCTGTGACATAGTCGGTCAATTAGGAAATAATTAAGCTGGTTCAATTTAAATGTTGTCATATGCTACGTAGCAAAGATATTAACGATTTCCAGGTTTTTCTCTACCCCAGATTGATTAATGCTGCAAAAGGAAAGACAAAGCTTGGCCTAGATGAATTTACAGGAGTCAAAATTTAAAGTAAATCTCATATGCTTAGTGAAATCATGTGCTGCTGTTATGTATTATAGGCCTATAGAATGAGACAAACACACCCACCCAAGGAAAAGGATTAGTTGAAATAATGCCATTTCTAGGAATTAAAGTTATTGGAATTCAAGCTGAAGCCCATTTCCAATACGCAATCTTAATGTGATCCTGAGGGAGCTCTGAAATTATCATCTTCAAGTAAGTGATCTTTTCATGCAATTTTATTCTAGCACTATATCTAGGTATCTTCTCCATAACTTCTATGTCCACAAGCTTATTTATCTCCTTGTTAAAGTTCAAAATCTAATTTCCAACACAGGTTACTTACTGTAATAAACTGTACAAGCTTTAAAGTGACAAGTTGAAAGATACAATTTTTTAGAGTTATGAATTAATAGCCATATATGTCAAAGAAAGTGCCAACTTTTTCATATTTATAGATATATTATTGAAATGATAAAAAATGAACTGAGGAAAGAGAAAAGAAGTGAGGAGAACTACATATAATGAATCAAACATACTTAACAAGACATGTACAGACACTTTAGTGTGCATCTCTTTTATTACATTACATTAATCAAATTCTGCTAAAGACATCCATCTAAGCGAAGTGTCACAGTGATATTCTATAAAAACATTCTTTTGAAAAAGAGTCTTCCCTGACAGCGGTATCAACTCTACTGTCTTAAGTGATTGTCAGGACTGCATTACTCAGAAATTAAGAGAATTTATGTAAGTGCCTCGCGAGCTCCCCTGAAGAAAAATAATTTAATTGGAGCAAGTGTACAAACTCTGATAAAGGCTGGTAAAACACGGATAAGTGATTTAACTTAGAGAAGCATGAGTTGGGGGGTGGGCAACCTGATTCTTCCTTCTTTGCTTCACAGCACCAATAGACTTTCTTAATCTGGAAAATCCTGGAAAAAAATCTTCCCCTCTGCTAAAATGGGCAGAATATGAGCTTTTTTTTTTTTTTTTTCCTAAATTATGCAGCAAGGTCTCATCAGCTGGGATTTTTTTCCACGTGTATTTATTTATTTATTCTAATGAGCTTAGAAACAGCTCTCAGGAAGGTGATGGAGGTTTCCTTTGCTGTGCAGATGTGAAGCCCAGATGTGGTATTGCTTGGCATGGCCTGGCCCTGGGGAGCAGAGGCTATTCTGGCAGGTTGGGCACATGGGTCATGGTGTATAGCAGTCCTGGCATCATCTTCTGCCTCCCTCCAGAATAGGCAGACACTACAAACCAATGGGTTCATCACAGGTAATTCAGTATTTTTACAGCCTAATGTAGCCATGCATTTCATAGTGGGGTTTATAATGAGTTTCCATTTATTGCTTTAAAAAAAAAACAATAATGTTGAATTCAAATTTTGGTTTCATTTTTGTGTTATTTCATCTCCTTTTTTAAAAACAGTCTAACCCAAGATTTCTTGACTTTTGACCATGCCTAGAAAAATTATGAATACCAAAATTCCCATCGAATAGTGAATTTGGATTGTGAGAAGCTACTTTCAGACTCCGGCACCAGCGAGCCACAAAGAACGAGGGGTGAAGGATATTGCATCACTTCTCCTCCATTATTTAGATGCAATGGGATTCATAAATCCACGGAGGTGACATCCATTAGGTAGCATTAAGGTAGTACTGGTATTCCCATCAGCACTGGGTTTCTCATCGGGGGGTTGATTTTACTCCCCTGCAAATCAAGGGAAAGCTCCTTGGGGTAATCCCTTAATGATGTGGCATCAAGTGTCAAAACATAAGACAAGAAAACAATTCACAGGGAACAGTTTTATCTAAATGATTCCTCACTAGATCACAAGAGCAATGATTTGCTATTTCCAATTATTCACTAATTTCTCCATCAAACTATTAGCCTGGATGCTATTCAAAACTCAAAGTCAACACTACAAAAGCTGAACTGAAAATTCACCATTTGCATAAATTATTAACTGAAATATGTAATTCCTGTGACAGACAGGACATCAACTTCAAAATGTGTTTTCAGGCACGACGAGAGTTGTTTGATCTACATGGGTTAGTTCAGGCATCTACTCAGGAAAAAAAGCACACACACACACACACAATTTGTCAAGTGGTGGATGCAGTGTAATTTTGCAGTGAACTGTGTAAATACAGGAGAATTGTGAACACATCGAATGAAAATTCTGCCATGAATTCAAACTAATATTTACTGAACATCCAGTTCACTGTTCACTCAGCTGCTCTTATCAATGTTATAATAAACTATAAATCCTAGCAAGCCTTGAGGCAACCTAACTGCTGTAGTGATGCTGGAGGGTGATTAGGAAAAAAAAACCTAAAGATAAGATATCCATTGTTTTTTTCATGGTTGTGCACATCATTTTTCTATTTCTGATGCTTTATGTGTGATAATCTTGAGCTTCCTCAGAGGTAAATTCTCATCTAATCATAAGTCCCCACACATCAACAGAACATATCCTATGTGGTCTAACAACAAAAAAAGAGAGAGTAAGAAGTGCTTCATTAAGAACATGGATTTAACCTACTGTAAGCTCATTTTTTAGGCTGAAAAAAAAAGCCCTAGAAAAGGTAAAAATTAAAAGGTGCCACCTAAAGAGCTCTCTAATATTAGAATTAATTTTAGTCTGCCTGAAAAAAATCTGCATGGTGCTGAGAGCTACGAAGATGGGGACTATTTTAAATATATATATGATATCAAACAAAAGGAAAAAGCAGCCCTATTAAAAAAACAGGGCAGGTATCATATTTTGCTGGTCAGCATTATACCTCTGCCAAATGAAAATGTATTTACAGGGCCCATCCTGTGGTGTGCTTGATATATAAAACGTATAGAAATGGGATCCAGGGTGCAGGGAGGTCGGGGTGAGAGGAGGAAGGACACCACAGGCAGAGGCAGAGGCAGAGGAGGTACAGAAGGGTCACCTCTCACCTCAGTAGCCCCACAATCACCAGAGAAGAGTCTTGGGTTTCCAAGGGACATGAAAAAGCCCTATATATTCTGGTCCATAACCACTAACCACAGCACTGGGAGGTAGGAGACTTCTCCTGATGCTATTTTTGGGTTGCAACATCGCTGCCCCAGACGGGTTGATCCACCCCAACCAAAGCAATAAACCAGGAGGACTGGGTGACTTGATATCAGATGGGCTATTAATAATTATTTCCTCTTTTTCTGGTGTTTCCATCTCCATCCCTGCCTAAGTTGGCACCTTGGGGAGCCCACGGCTGGCTCTTGCGGGCCAGGTTGACCTTTCTCCTGGCAGTCCAGTCCAGCCGTGTGTCACTTGCTCACACGATGCTGTTAGGATCAGCCCCAGCAACTGAAACTTGTCTCCCTCTAAGTGACAGCTGCCATTTTAATGATCCAGCAGTGAAGGTGAATTTCATCTCAGGAGGCAGAGGGAATGTAAAAAAAAAAAAAAAAAGAATTAAAAAGAAGAAAAAAAAATGTTTCCACAAGAAGCTCCTGAAGATCAGATGGCTAGGGAGTGATTTGGAGGTGAGTTCTCTATTTAAAAAACATTTTTAGTCAATTTAACAGATAACTTAACCAGTTGCTACATTGCACTGATGTATATTTATAACTCTATCTGAATAGATTTGTATTAAATTGTCTGATTTTCAGCGGTTCTTAACAGAACCCAACTCTTCCCTGTCCTCGTCTGCCTGGCGAGATTGTCCAAAGACAGCCCCCTGCCAGACTGTTACATTTTAAAAATCATTTCAGTGACTTCCCCCCCTTGGTAATGAGATGGAGTGATTAGAAGAGCTTTCACAATTACCCCACCGTTTTCCTTTAAGACACATATGAAAATTCCTTCCCTTTCTCAGCCCTTGGCACGTTCAGAGTTACTGTTCCCACTCACAGCTGTCACTACCATGCAAACTTAATAAATTCCATCTATGCATGACTTACTTAGCTAACCTCCATCCACCAGAGATACACGCTTCTTACTCAGACAAGCAGGACAATAACGTAGTAAAGCTTCAAAACAATAGCTCTCATGTTTCAAATATGTATAATATTGCAAGGGGCTTATCCCAGCCTGGGTGATCCTACCCTGGCAGAAAGGAGCTTTTCTTTCATACCATTTAACATTAGGAATTCCCTTTTTTTTTTTTTTTTTTGGGAGGGGGAGGTGGTGGTGGTGGTTTCTTTTTTATCATGGATTTTGGGAGGTTGGGTTCGGTTTGCCTGTTTGTTTGGTTTTATTAATTCAAAAGTAGTTTGGCCCAGGACAGCCAATCAGAAAAGAGAGCTCTTCCAAAAAAAAACAAAAAAAACCCAACAACAACAACATAAGGGTAATTATAAAGGCAGAATTAAATAAAAGAAGAGATAAAATGCACAGGGTTTCCCTCACTGAGCAGAATTCAGGCAGCCAGATTCTGACCTAACCCACCTTTGAAATTTCCAGTAGCAAATGAAGCCTCTGGAACTGTTACAAATTTAAATCCACATAACCTAGAGTAAAATCTGGCCCCCGAACAATTTCGTTAGCAGCAAATTTGTCACGCGCATTAAAACCTACCCAACAACAGCCTCGGGTCACATCAGCTGGGACCCTGCACCGCGCCGGATACCTTCCTCCTTTGCCACCTTGTCCTTCAGTAGAGCAATTGTCACTTTTGGAAAGAGCTCAGCATTTTTCAGAATTAACACCGTTAAGAGGAGTAATCGTGCCCACGTTAAATAAATACTCTCGAATGCCAGGTGAAATGCACATCAGAGGGCATCAGGCAGCCCCACAAGGTATCTGGAGGCAGCAGAACAAAGTACGCTTCACTTTGCATTAGAGCGGGCGAGCGTTGAAGCCTACGAGCAACAGAAAAAAAATGCAGGTTGAGTAATTTTACTAGGTGCTTCCTGGCAAGATTTCCTGGGGCCAAGCACTGTCCTGGCTTCCAACCTACATAATTTTGATTAAATTAATAGCTGTTTATCAACGTGCCCCAAAATGACAGGAGCCAGATGCAAGAGGGTTGAACCCCAACACAGGTGAGAGAGGAAGAGAGGCAGGGCTGCTCGATGCCTCAATGCTGGTAATTACCAGGTTGATTAACTTGGCTTTGGGATGGGAATTGGAGAGGTTTGTTCAAGTTTTTCATCGTTCAGTTTGTGCAGTTAGATCTCCTTTAGATCTTACTAAATGATGCATGTCCAGACAAATTTAGCCTACTACATATTGCCTAGGTGTTGTGATACAGTAGATCCAGGGCAATTTTGAAAGCATGAATCCGGAAGAGTAGATTTGAAACTCAAGGCAGACTATCAGAAAATAGCTTCTCTTTTTGGTTATTTTCTATTTTAGAGCTTTTGGGCAAACTTGAAAAAAGGGGCCACAAGAAGCAATGTTTGCTTGGAGCATCTCTTTTCTCTGCCCACCGTGAGCTGCGGATGGCAGTCTTGACCTGACTCTATGGACCATTGTCCTTGGACTCCAAGTCCTTGCTGCTACCAGACCTGATCCTGCCTGGGGATCCCTACTCTGGGTGGATCAGAGGAAGCTTGAAAGCATTCGGTGAGTTTGCAAGAAACTGGAAGTGTTCAAGGCCAGGCTGGATAGGGCTTTGAGCAGCCTGGTCTAGAGGGAGGTCACTCTGCCCATGGCAGGGGGTTGGAACTAGATAATCTCAAAGGTCCCTTCCAACCCAAACCATTCTATGACTCTATCAGTCTATGATCTAGACTTTTTCCTAGACCAAAGCTTGCTTAGGGAACCTGCCCTAACCTTGCAAAGAAAAAGGTTGCACAACAAATGGGATGCACAAATGTACCAGAAAGGTGTAATGCATAACAAATACAGTTTCAAGATGCCATTTCTTACAGCGTATTCATACAATTAAATTCTATTATAGTTTCAATTTCCACTCGGAAAATGGATGTCATAAGAGCATGTATAAATTATTCACGTCTTTACTAAATGAAGGGCTATCAAAAAATTGTCACAGGCTATCCATATGCAGTATGACTTGAGACACAATTGACAATGTAACTAATATTTTTAATATCCCAGTTACTTCGTAATTACAAGAACGCTGATATTTTACAATACTAGTTCAGAGCGTGAAACTAGGAAGACTAGTAAACTTGGCCAAACCTATGGGCTTGATCCTGCATCCTTTGAAAAGCCCACGCTACGAAGCGCACGGTGGTTTTATGGACCGGTGGGTACTTTTGGGTATGCACAGAATGAAGAAATAGAGCCCCATAGTGGTTAATCCCCAAAGCTAAAAATAAAAACAAAACAAAACCCTACTGAAACCAAAGTCTTTTGAGCTGCTATCTCATATTTTAAGCGATTTATTAAAATGTTAATTATGTGAATAACATTATGCTTGAGTACAAGGGGAAGAGGCAGTTTGAAAATTGTCCGTTTTTTTAACTGGGAGGGTAATTCACAGATTTCTTCCAAAATGACAATTTCTTTTTTATTCAGCAGCTTGAACACTAAGTCAGAGCACTCTTCAGACTGCAAATATAGCAATTATCCCAAGTAATGCTTTGACATTGTTACCACAGGCAAGTGGCCAAAGTGCATCAGCAGTCAAAATATCTAAGCAAGTTAACAAGCTCCTTTTACTCTCAGCAGAGCAGGAGAAGAAAGGGAATCCAACCCCTGAGAAATGTTAAAATAAAAGAGAAAGAAAAGCTGCTGGTGTTTGTTAAAGAAAATGGTGTCACTGTCTCGGCCTGATCAAGGTGTAATATCTGAGTCCCTGACAGATGTCCCTGGCTGTGTGGGATGGGGAGGGCTCTCCCCGAGCATCTCTGCTGCCTGGCCCCGGCTAATGACTGGCTGCAGCCCACCAGGACCCGCCGTCAGCCCACACCTTGCTCCTTCCTTTGCTCCTCTTTCTCCTCTCTCTTTGCCCCATTTCTTTTTTTCTTTTTTTTTTTTTCTCTTTTCCTTTTTCAGCTCCATTTGCAAAATACCCCCACATGTACCATACAAAAGACATCTAAACTCATTAAGGAAATTCCCAAAGAACTATTAACAAATCATTTTGCTTCAGCCAGAGATATCAGATTTAATTAGGTGAGCGGTGTTGATGGGGTGCAAAAACAAAAGCCATCTCCTGTCTGAAAAGGTTCAGGTCCTATGTAGGCCCCATTCTTTCCTCTATGGCACAGACAATAATTGAGCATTTTTTTAAAGGACATAGGGATGAAAAGAGGAGTCTGTCTCGCAGACAAAAGCTTTCAACTAAGATTTGTTTTCCTTTCTCACCAGGTGACTTAAAGGGAAAAAAATCTTCAGCTGTAAAGAAATGGCTATAACCTACAGTGAGAACACAGCGACAGAGAATATAAAACAGCTCTAACAAGCATAATTTTTGCAAGTGATTAATCAAAATGTATTTAGCCAGTCATTTTCAATGATAATCAAAAGACCTGCTTAAAACAATAATCATTTTGCAATAATAACAGTTATGTTCACCCAAACGCAGGCAGGCTCCGCTGCCTGGAATGAAACATCGACATCGGACCCTGCTACGATGCCCCAAAGACTCAAGGGTTTCTCCGACTGGGAAATCACCAGGATGGAGCCTACAGGTTGCACGGATTAATGTCCTATAGGCCACGGCAATGCGAAGTGCCAGGGGGCCAAATGTTTATTTTTCCTCTCTTGTTTTAAGTCTTTGGGCTAATGCTATTTGTAGGTCTGGCCAGTTGTCATTTTAGGGCGGTATTTTCCAGGTGGTAGGATAATTCTGCCGTGTTACTTGGTGTGTAATAGGAATGTTTTTCTACCGGCTTCCAGTGACTCCAGAGATCACATATTGTTAAAGAAATGACTCATTACATTTTTCTTTTTTTTTTTTTTTTTTTTTTTAAAAAATACATCTTCAAATTAAAAGGCTTAAGAAACCTTAAGAAATACTGTCAATCGACATATGCCTTTATGGTACCAGTTATTCCCCCAAACCTTTAAGCATATTCCTCATCTCTCTTTCCCTCTTGTACTGAGATGAAAAAAAAAGCAAATCCCACGTTAGTCGTCAGCATATCAGATCTGAGACCGCTCTGGGTTCTAAGAATATATCTTTATAATTTAAGGCTTACAAGGAGCACGCACCAATTAACACCGTGGAGCAAGCTTTTGATACAAATCATCATTAAATAAACACGCCGAAGCTTTTCAGAACCAGGAGTTACCAATGATAACAAAAGAAGTCAGCAGATCCAGCGTGAAAGCGCAAAAACCTCCTCCAAAACCTCCTCTGATGCCATGACACAAAAAGCAGTGGCTCGCAGAGCTGCCATAAACAAAAAACAGGAAGAAAAAAAAAAAAACAAAAAGAAAAAAAAAACAACAGGAGGTGTGCGTGGAAAAAAAGTTTTAAATCTGCCATTCTAATTTTTAATTGTCTGATAATGTTTAACGGTGTATGTTTTACGCCTGCGAGAGATAAGCGCTGCAATCCAGGACAGGAAGAGTAACAGGACACTCTCGTAGTCCTGAAAGTCAACAAAAAAAATAATTTGGAAGTATTTTAAACTTATTTTATCTGAGGCCCTGACAGTTAATTTGGTGTGAAAAACTGCAACGGTAGAAAACAGATGTTAAGGGGCAAGCATATAGTTAAGGTCAAAACAAACATAAAACACAGCTTCCATTTCTAAGGGGAAAAAGAAAAAAAAAAAAAAGATTTGTCCAGCAACAGGTTTTATGCTAAACCTGCTTTTTTTATTGTTCTGCTTGTGATATCTGTAGACTACACAATGCAATACTGTCTGCCATAGTGCAATACCTCTCAGCACTAGTAATTTAAGACTTTCTTCTCTGTAATACACTAAACCATCATAACCTGTCTCTTCCTATTTAGTTTAACCTACAACCACCACATACTGATTTGGCTGTGTGTGGCTTTCTCTATTGCCATTTATTACTCCGCTCGACTCCTGAAATTCTGTTTGCAATTTAAGGCCACAAATTAGAAGCGTAAGTCATCTGTTTCCTATAATCCCCCTGTCAGGGCTGGAATCACATTTGGAGCTCAGCACCAAGCGTGGTCCTGGGCCGGCGCTGACGCCCCGATTGGCCACGCGGGCTACAAAAGCTGGGCTGGGAATAAAGAACAGGCGGCTCTCGGCACGGGGCTGGAGGCGGCTCGGAGAGGGGAGAAGGAGAAGCCAGCCCAGGGAAGCTGCAGGAGACATAAATACCATTTCACATCCGTCACCCTTCGCAGATAGTCTCACCGAGAGGGGGGGGGGCGGCCAGCGGGGCCTTTCGAATAGATATCAATTCAATTTTGATGTCTACGTATATATTCCCGCACCCGTTTTTAAGCCGTTTTACAGGGCCGGGTACAACTTAACTTATTCCGTCTGAATCTTGGAGGAGTTCTGCCACCACCTTTGTCACGCAGCACATTTTCGCCGTGCTGTCTTTTGCTGTCCCAATTAACTGTTTTCCCCCCGCACGGCAGACACTATACAGAGCTAAAATGGAGATTTTAACTCGCTGACTCCATTTTTCTCTCTCTTTTTTTTTTTTTCTATAATTATTCTAATGAATCCATGCATTTGTTCCTTTGATGCCAGTGGAAAATGATTTTAAGGATGTAGATGAGAAATCTTAAAAGCAGATTTTTTTATTCTTTTTTTTTTTGCCTGACAATGAAACCTTAGTTAAAATTAAAATAATAAAAAAAATTCTTTCATGCAAACATTTGGGGTTATGTCCACAATTTGAATATTATTTTCCTTCAAGACATTTGAATAGTAGCTCCTGACCACCACTGATAGGAGCAAAAAATCAGGCAGTATTTCTTACTTTAGATGGTTTTAAACTTTCTCTCTATTGTACTGCGAGTGAGACAGCATATCCCCTTACAATCTGAAAAAAGCAAGATAAACCATCTGCAAAGAGCCCGATTCAGAACAGCAGTCAGTGGGAAAAATACCTCCAGCTAACAGCTCAATGGGAGAACCACTCTGCTTTGAGGGGGGGTGAGGGGGAGGCAGAATAAATAAATTAAAAAATACTACTAGACTCCATTAATAAAAATTCCTCCAACTGACTCATGTTGACTAATAAATATGCTTTTACATGGGCTTTGAACTTCTAACAAGCAGATCAACTTGTTTTAAGTAGCGTACTCTGGTCATGTAGTCAGCCAAATGCTGAATTTTGCAGTGTGATCCAGGCTGAGTTGCAGCAAATATATTTTTTTTTCCCTTGGATTTAGGCAAAACAATAAAAACCTTATAATTTTTGTTTAAGTTAGAGGAGTCCTAAAAAAGAACATTCCACTGCTCTTTGTGCTTCTGTAACTTAAAAATTGGCTGTGCTTTTAAGTGAAATTTGGCAGGCTGTTAGTCTACAATGTGACTAGGATATTTGGACATAACAAAATTGGCCAAGATATGATATTTTAAATGGAACTACTGTTCATGCAATTTCCTAAGGACTTTTTTTTTTTTTTTTACTATGCGCTTGGTATTACAGTTTTATACACACAAATAAATACGTATTATGAGTCCATAATACACAAAGAATTGTCAAGATACATTTACAGCACGTACAGTGATGATTCCTGAGCATTTAAAAAAAAAAACAAAAAAAAAAGGCTCTCTCATAATAATGAATGCCCATTATTATAAATAAGCCCACAGTAGAAATAAGTCAGGGTGCACAAAAGTACACGCAAACCACTTGGTGTGTTCCAGAGCTCAGACACCAGCTCTACTATTGCCGAGCTCTGCGGTGGAAGAGCAACTGGAGTCCTGCCATGGAAATGAGCAGCATGCTAAGGAGCAGATGTTCTTCTTTGGAGGGGTGTGGAGGAGGAGGGGGGAGGAAAAGTCTTGCACCGAAATGTTGGTGGCCCGTTCTATGGTTTATGAGACAACCCAACTGCCGAGATGCCGCCCTGAAACTCGGATGGATGGGTCTACTAACAATCTGGAAGCCATAAGAGGTGAACCTCCACCAGCACTTAAGAAACATTTTGAGAGCAGCATTTAACTACCGTTTTAAACCTATGTCAAGGGCCAGGAGTCTTCTTCCTCTTCACTGAAACTTCATACGCTTCCAAGTTCCCGGAATAACATGCACGTCAAAAAATACGCTGACCATCTTGCTCAGTAGAAAGAGGCCTTGCGTGTGCCAGGTTCCACACAGACAGACACATGGTAGAAAGTCAAATTGGCCATTGCTTTTATTAATTACCAATTGAACCAAACAGAGCAACTTAACCCCAGGCCTGGAAGCTGTGCCAGCTCCGCTGTGAGCTACGCCACTGCACAACCTCCCCCAAAACCAGGCAAACCGACCGCATCCCACTCCACCAACACGCACAACACAGCCCCCAACACCACAACGCAGTCCCACAACCATGAAAAAGCTTTTCTGCTCTACTGTGCTCACTCTCACGTTGATAAAAATTCAAGGAAAGATGGTGTTCGTATTGCCCATCCCAGGGTTATGAGTTAAAAAATGATTTGTCATATGAACAGCGCAAGCATATTTTCCATAGCAGCACAAACTGCATCCCAAAAATGCATTATGTGTCAAAATACATGGTGGGAACCTCAGTTAGAGAAAAGAGTGGTGTAAAACAACTGTATAGTGAATAAATGGACATATTCCAAAGGCGACCTGGGAAGCTGGCAGCAGAGGCAGGTGCAGGGATGGTGCGGTTTCAGGGCTCCAGCTCAGGCCAGGACACAGCATCGAGAGGGTATGGAGAGTTCTGGAGGGGAAATCAGAATCCTAGGCAAAGCAGAGCACCTTGAGAAGACACGGGAAATGCCCTTGGGTTCCCAGGCACAGAAAAATAGGGAGCTGAACAACTACAGTATGTTAGCCCAAGAAGAAAAGCCAACATAGAAATCGCTGAAGCAATATAGGGAATAGGAGGGGGGGAAAAAAAGAACCCACTCCATGGCCAAAGCTCTGGATTAGCTTTCAGTAATCAGTCTGATGCTCAGCTTACGTTCCCTAAAAACCAAGTCAGACAAACCCATAGACCTTAACGTGAATTCAGGCATCCCTTGGGGATTACTATTTGGAATAAAATGAAGGGAGGGCATTGGCAGTTTAAAACTAAGAATGCAGTTTTGACCTTAAAAATGTGGTTTTGACTTAAGAATGAATTTTTGAAGCAGAGACTAAAATCACCTGAGGATAAAAGGGCTTTTGTCCTGCTCCTGGAGGTGCGGAGGGTGACGGGCAGCTCTGGATGTGGTGAGGAGGCAAGACATTCATTCTTCTCTTCTTCCCAGGTCCTGCAGGAAACATCCCAAATCCACACCATGTTCCCGAGTGCTCTGTTTTGCCTATGGATCTCCAGGCGATCTGACAGATGTGTAAATTCACACCGAGCCAAAAACTGCCCCGGGATAATACAGCTGTGCACGCTAAGGAGCACAAGTTATTCCAGCATTAACGTGTGGACACACAAAAATGTCATTTAAGCCCACCTTTTACTTCCAGGTGTACAGTCGCCTGAGGTCATTTGGGGCTGATTTCATGCCTTTGCAGCCAAACTGACCCCTTTTTTGCACATTAAAACCTCAAATGCAAAGATTTTTTTTTTTTCATTTTTTCCTTTTTTTTTTTTTTGCTAATAGAGTGAGTGTTTAACAGGCGATGCGAGGATGAGCAGATTTTCTTAAATGCCAAATGTTGATGGATACACAGTGCAGCTACACGAGTATCATAGGCTGTAAATGTCACTTAGCCTCAAGAATTCCTCTGTCCAACACTGTTATAACAAGGTGCTTTTAAAATTGGAACAGGATTTACACCAGAGAGGTGTGAATCAAGGATACATTTATTTTTTTTTTACCCAGTGATAGCTCATCAGCTTGTTACAGAAACCTGGCATGGTTTAGGCAAAGCTAGATACTTACTCAAACCCACAGTGATTTACAGGGGTTGCTCTCAATGCTTTCAAAAAGATCCATTATTGGATGTCCCCAAAGTAGCTTTGAGCATAATAGTCTAGTTTGTGATACACCACCCAAAGTAGCCAAACAATCCGGAACATATTAATTACGGACAGAAAACAGATTGTTCCTAAAAATACAGTCTTACTCTGTCTTTTCGTGGAAAAGCTGCTTCTGAGTAGGTGAAGCAAACAATAATTCATTCTCCAAACTTACTAAGATGTAGCATTAATAGGGGCGCAGTCAGCGGCAGCCACTCCTTTACACCAACATTCACCAGACAAAGTTATTAACCCCACATTAATCATTGGGTAGAGTCACAATGGAGTCATATAATAGCTGAAAGATTACAAACTTGGAGATCTGATGCAGAAAAAGAGAGTTGGAAAGAAAAATGAGAAAAACAAGAAAAATTCAATGAATTCTCAGCGGCTATTGCTTCAAATCAAAACCAGTTTTTCCAGACACTCTACACCAGTGTATTGAAAGATGCTTAGAAAAGAAGTGTCATTTTCAGGCTTTTGGGGTAGAGGGAGGGAAATAAAGAGAAGAGGAAATATATCCCAGTGATAAAGGCATCAGATGAGCAATCATCAGCCCCCTCCTTGCTGCAGTCCCTTTGGCCCATCTGCAAATTGTTTGGGGAGAGCAGGGAGATGGACTGACAATGCTTCCTCACCCTTGAGGATATAATGGAGGCTCTAATTCATTCATGCATGTAAATCACTGTTAAATAACCAAGTGACCAATCAGTTATTGCATAGGACTAGGAGGTCCACAACATATTTTTTCTTTCCCTCTGGTTCTTCTGAAGGTACTTTATTAGAGACCCCTGAATTTGTGGAACCAAGAATGAGGTAGCAAGAAACTACTGTTCAGAGCACTCATGCTTTACCAGCAGCAAATACCTCAGCCATCCGCTGTGTTAATGGTGCCAGAAACAGCTTGAAGGTGGGTCTTCTATGATGGGAGAGATGCTCACAGTGAGTATGTGCAGCGCAGGCTCCTGGGATGCCTTGCTTGCAAAGCACCAGAAATCCCAACCAAAATCTAAACACGTTCAAGATGGATGTTTCCTAAGGACATCGAGCTTCCTTTTCTGCCATAGACTGAGCATTCCTGTTTCTAATCCTTTTCCATATCAATGTTAACCTGGAGATAATGCAGACCGATCTGTTGCTGGCTTTCCAGGGTCAGCTGGCTGAAACAGCACCATGAAGAGGACTGCAAATCTCCTTATTTATTTCAAGACGGTGGTAAACGGGAAGATTGATAATGAAGGGCCAACTGTATACGGCTGCTCTCTATGCCAAGCCATCTCATGAATGGTCTCGAGGAACCAGGTAGTGTGTGTCACGTTATGACATTTCACCAGTGTGGTGGCATGTGCCATAAAGCATCACTGAACACAAGAATACATTTAAAAAAAAATTAAAAATACCAAGAAAAAAAACCACACCATAAAAACAGAATGCTTGTTACACTCTTAAACACAAGGTTAAATGTTGCATTTGTATTGCTTTAAGCTGCAAAGCACACATTGCTTGTGATGCTTTTTGGGCTTATTCTTTGGGCATGAAACTTGGTGCAGGAGCAGTGAAGGTAGCTCTGTTTAATAAGATAATAAATGTTTTTGAATGACCTAAAGTGATGCTCAGATTACAGCATGAAAACTAAATTCCAAGAGGAAAGCCACAGATGGGAGCAAAAATCCCCAGAGATTATCCTCAAATATTCTGGAGGATCTCTCTTGGGATCCTCAGCATAAACAAACCAAAAGTCCACTGTGACTATTCAATAATGCATTTAAAAGGCAGAGTATTCTCTGATCATATTTTCATTAATAAGTCTCCTTATTGATCACCTCTCTGTATTTCTTGCACAAGAATTTCTTCACTGAGGTTTTGATGCTGCAAAATACTTTGCATTTTAACGTGAATTCATGTTTAAAACTGCAAGCTGAATGGCTGGGAATGAATATCTCCATTAGACATTGAGGATCCTTCACAATTTAGGACTATTTTTCCTCCCTAACCCCAGCTACCAAGCCAGGGCAGCCCTTGTTCCCCACACTGGTGGCAGAGCAGGTCTTTATTCTCTCTCACCTCTGCCTTCTCTTACTGATTGTTTATCTCCTAAATGGTTTAAATCCTTATATCTGTCCACATGGTCTTCCTGATCCCCCCGCCCCAGGCATCTGTTAGCAAAGCAATCCAAAAATTCCCCTCATGTTCTTCGCCTTTGCCAGGTTTCCATACTCTACATCAGGGCAAGCAAATTATAATGGAGGAGGTCTTGGAGCAACTAACATCTCTTGGGGTTCCTCAAGAGCAGCTCTCCATCCTCACAACACCCTTCTGCACTTCACCCTCTGAGGTGTCTGTCATCCCCTAAACACTTCATGGGTCTCAGAACTCTGCTGTGTTTAGCCAAACTTCTCAGCCCTTGTCAGGGTCAAATTCTGTCCATTTTTTGGAATTCGATCATTATTCTCTCCAGTGCCAACTCTTTTCAAAGGAAACAAATACATTGTACAAAGGAGAGAATGAAGAAAAACACCCGGCTTTTGATTTTATTGATTATATATGAATGTAAACAACTTCAAGGACGGCTGCTTAGTGAAACTGATATTTGTCTGCTCTTTTTTATACATATAATTTCAGATTTTGTGAACACTTTGATTCCGTTTTTATCTTCAAGACTAGAAATCTAAAAAGTATAATGCTAGGTGACCTGTAAAATTTTCTACAGATGGAGAAAAATGTGCTAATGACCCCCACAGCCTCAGATAACTGACTCAGATTTCTTAAATTAGACAAAGCCTATTGTTAATGACAATACTCATTGCCTAATACAAAAAACAAAATATGTTTTGTCCGTGATATGTAATCCATAATAAATGTTTAAACAGTCTGTGATTTTCAATGTCCAGGGAAACCTCTCAAATGAGTTTCATCTCTAGGCACCTCCTCAAGACAGAACGAGATCTCCTGTAAATGATTAACACCAATCCTCATTTCACTACACTCATCTTCTGGCGAGGCCCGTGCTCTGATGGCAGAGGGAAGCCAACCCCTAGGAAATGGGTCTTGCCGCAGTTTACAATGTCTTTTAGCATGGTAACAGTAAAACCCAAGAATAGCTTTTTAAACCAGAGTCACATTTACATATGTATTGATTCCTTTCCCTTTTGTAGCTGTGGTTAACACAACCTGATGAGCCACAGACCGAATATTTGAACACTACGAAATATCTGCTTTTTAGGACATATATGATAACTTGGATGCCACTAATGTGATTTTAAACTTTTACAGCATCTTCTACCTGATATACCAAAAATATCTAAGAAGTTTTGTACCTTATTTCAAGAGGATTGGGCATTTTTTCTGTTTGGTTTCTTCAAACCTATGTAGAAGATGCATTTACTACTGAAGGGCAACAACCTCTAGCTCTGCACGTATTAACTCTTTCACAGCCCAGGACCATGTACTATTACTTTGCACTGGAAATGAAAAATATTGTATCCAATTAAAATTGCATGGAAAATGAATGCAGGGAAAATTTAATTACCCAAATTGGAATTTGTCTAGGACATAAAGGCTAACACCCATACAGTTTTCTAAAAAGGCACAGACCCTATAATGGCTATATTTAATATTTTATATATGACCTAAGGTTAAATCTGAAAGATCTGCTACGGATCAATTAGAAGCCACTGACGTACCCTTGAAAAGGAAGAAAACAAGTAGTTTTCTAGTAGAGCTGAAGAATGTTACAAAACATCAAAGACCTTGCCCTTTTCCTGATAATACAGAAATCAGGCACTGATAGAAAAAAAAGCTCTCACAATCACCAAGTAATGAAACAGTAATGAGCATGGCAGTCGTCTTCTCTGCTATCTCATTACAATACGTGGTATTGTGGCATGTTTGCCAACGGCTCAGAAAAAAGGAAAAAAATGCCCAATATCATTTTGGGTAGGAAAAAAAATAATTAACGTAAGAATGTTTTATTTCTTCCTGAGAATAATAACCTTGCCAAAATTACATTCTTGATTTAAATGTTTGTGGATCTGGTTGTTAGCTGAGCCACGTCATCAGTAGTTGACTCTTACTTAATTGTTAAAGTCACAAAAAATTACTCCAGGAGGAGATGGTCCAGTAAATCTCTACTCATATAATTCCATGATGGGTACTTTTTTTCTCTTCAAGAAATGAGTATTGAGGCAGATTTCATTATCTCTCTCCTACTCACCTTGAACTGAACATTATGTTCTGGAGGTCCACTGAATCCAGCATAGAAGAAACCACGTCACTGGCAGAGAAGTTCACAGGAAAGAGTTAATGCACTTGCAGCCACTAAACACAAACACGAATCTTTGCAAGTCCTGCTGTAATGCGGCTCCCCTGATTGCCTCAAAAAGACAAATTTCTGTTACAACAAGGAAACATTATAAACTAAATTCACCAGAGTCCCGTTGTGCCTTAGCTAGAGAATATGATTCCTGTATTAAGTGCTTTTAATTTCAGTGCTTGGGAGCTGGTTTAAAACTGCCTGCTAATTTGTGGTGCTTTAACAGTCAAGCTCTCGCTGTTGCAATCAGAGGCAGAACTTCTTTAATGTGCCTCTTCTCATGGTGCTTTGCTGAGGGATAAGCTCAGGCATCTCTCCACCTGTCCTGGCTAATAAATCAACTGTGTGAAGCCTCTGACAGGTGAATTTGACAAGTCTTGATATACTCCTGAAAGGAGTGAAATCCTCCCGTGACAGATGATGCTCAATGTGGTTGTACTTCCAGCTCTCCCAACCTGTCTCTCCTATACCTCCTGGGGTCACCATCATAGAATCATAGAATGGTTTAAATTGGAAGGGACCTTAAAGACCATCAAGTTCCAACCCTCCTGCCCTGGGCAGGGACACCCCCTGCTAGACCAGGTTGCCCAAAGCCGCATCCAGACTGGCCTTGAACACTTCCAGGGATGGGGCATCCATAGCTTCTCTGGACAACCTGACAGAGAACCTGTCACCACCCTCACAGTAAGGAATTTCTTCCTAATATCTAATCTAAATGTTTCCTCTTCTATCTTTAAGCCATTACCCCTCATCGTATCACTACATGTCCTTGTAAAAAGTGTCTCTTCAGCTTTCTTGTAGGCCCCCTTCAGACACTGAAAGGCTGCTACAAGGTCCCCTCAGAGACTTCTCTTCTCTAGGCTGGAACAACCGCAACTGTCTCAGCCTGTCTTTGTAGCAGAAGTGCCCCACCCCTCTGACTATCTTCGTGGCCTCCTCTGGACCTGCTCCAGCAGGTCCATATCCTTTTTTTGCTGAGGATTCCAAAGCTGGATGAAGTACTCCAGGTGGAATAGAGGGGGAGATTCACCTTCCTTAGCCTGCTGTTCAGGCTTCTTTTGATCATTCATTGCACCAACATGCTCTCGGGATGCTGACCCTCAGGAACCCAAAACTTCAAAACCCTGAACCAACTTAGTGTCCTCTTGCAAAAACTGTTGGATGGCACTGCTTACCTGTCCTGCAGGCTCACACAGGACCATGCCCTCACGATCATCCCTGAAGCTGGAAGCATTACAGAGCAGAATGAACTGGTCCACCTTTCTCATCACCAACTTGCAAAAGTAGCAGATGGTTGTCCTAGGTCCTGACCACAATGAAATACTTGAAAAACATCCAAGTGACCAAATATTGGAAAACTTCCTGTGGGGGAACATCAAAGAAATTTCGAGCGGATGTGGTCCCCTGCTCCTCTGCATCCCATCAACTTAAAAACTGTCACAAGATTGTTGAAGGTTACATGATGTAATCTGGCACAAGGTGGTAAATATTGAAAGCTTGGGGAAAAAAAAATCTTTAAGTTCAGTACCCAGTAGGAGATATTTCACCGGAATTTATTACGGCAGGTGGAAGTAGGGTAGATGACAATGACCTGCAAACCATAAACTTGTAGGTATACTTTTTTCCTGTTGAAGTGAATTATTTTCAGGTAGTTTAACATATCTCTGATTGTAATTACCACGCAGACCAAGATCACCCTGAACATTTGACCTGAGTAACTCCATTTCTTTGTTTAAGAACAGATTTACTTGAGGCTGGTGTAATATGTGAAAGGAGCTCGGCTCCATTGCTGGGAACAAAAATGAAATATTAATTGATTTTATTTTTTTTTAAAAAATGACTCTTGTATCAGAATCTTAAAGTATAGCATTCTTCTGTGTCAGAAAATGCTTTTTAAAAATGCATCTCTCAAATAAAAAAAATAAAAAAGAGAAAGAAAGAAAAAGACATCATTCTTCTTCATATTGAAACCAGCATAAAATATTACCCCAAAAGGCCTGGGCTGATTTCTTTATAAATGAGCACAACGTTAGAGCCATGGCAAAGGCAAATTGGCCTACAAGAAAACTGACAGCTTTATAGCCCCTGCCTCTGATTGAAATGTTGGGAAATCTCTTGGCAATTCTCCCAGACATCCAGGTAGAACAGTGAGTTCACTGATTATGTTAACTAAAACAATCTGCCTTTGCACAAACACACCTCAAGCCCAGCCAAGTGTGAAGGCTTATCAACGTGCCAGACCAAGAAAAAGACCTATTTACCTGCAGAGAGCAGCTAAACGATGGGGGTCTGCAAAACAACCCAGGGACATCAGTGTGCAGGGCTTTTTATATTATGATTTTATTTTTTTTTTTTAAATATATAGCCTAAACGAAGGTAATGAGCCCTCGGTGGGACTGCATGGGTGTTAAACAAGAGTGCAATTTCAACCCGTGTGTTTAAATGCGGGTAATAATCATTAATAACAAGGAACACCACCTTAAAACACATACAGAAAGGGAAGAAAAAAACATATTTCTGGGAGGAGGAAGGTCCATGTAGCCCTCATTCGTTATCTTTTCGGCTGGCTGCGGTGTTGAAGGAAGCTCCGCCAGGACATGAGCCTCCCGCTCACAGGGCAAAGAAGGGAATTGTTTATGTTTTCTAAGGGGGGGAGAAAATGAGAGCCATAATAAACCTAAACAATAAAGATTACCAAAAGAAACAACACTGCTAAGTGGCAATCTTTTGAGGTGAATGCATAGCTCAATGTTATTTTAAACAGCACATAACCCAGGGAATTATGATGTTGTTTACACAGGCCTGTCTCTTGGAATCTGTATATGTTTAGAGCTCAGTTTGTTACATGTCTTGGTTAAGCTCTCCAATATGCCTGCCTTCTGAAAAAGAACCCTATGCTGTGTTAAAAGTTAGTTCCAGAAAGTTAAAAATATGGAGAAAGTACCTGAGGTAATGTCCCTCTCCCCAGAGATGCCCTTGGTAGCAGTCGGTAATGCAATCAGATATCTAGGGTTATTTCAATTGCCTGCCAAAACATCACTCATGTCTATTAAAGCATCCTGAAAAACACCATTACATCAATTCCAGCAACGGCATAATTATTCTTCTTTCTGGAATGTCTTCTGATGTGAGTCACCCTGCCGGCGTGGGATTTCACTGGAAAGAGGCTGCAGGAATGTCCCAGAGGCCGCGGGGTGGGGTGGGGGCCTGCAGCGAGATGCTCTCACCCCTTCTCACTCAGAGAATGCCCAGGACCATGGCTGGACACCCCACATCATGAAACCCCACCGACAGCTTAAAGACAACCCTCTTTCCCAAAGACGTGGAGCCCCAACACATTTCTTCCACCCTTAGACACAGAATTTTGAAAAAGCCCATTTTTGCAGCAGCAAACTGAAGCAAAGCTCCAACAAGTATATCTTTGCTGAATAACTTGGGTTTCTCCTTAAAAATGTGGGCAGCAAGCTTCCAGGAAGCACAAGGGATAGTTACAGCGGTTTATGTATTAATGAGCTTGTCCCTGCACTGGAAGTCATTCCAACTGGGGTTATCTTAGGACTTTCACGTAGGGAATCCAAACTGCCCCTCTGTAGTCCACTGTAATATGTCTGCCACTGGGATTGTCGTTCGTGCGTCAGTAGGAACAGAGGGATTATTATGGTGCTATATTTCGAGAGTTAACGAAAATATATAGAAAATCTGTGTGAGAAATTCTGGTTTGGATTACGCTAGTGTAAATCCCGATTGCTTTGATGTCAATGGATCGTCTAGCTCAACACTCACACAGCACAGAGGAGAATTTGGCCCTCTGCCGCCTTCTTTAATCTTTTTAACAGAAAAGTTTAACTTAATGAAATTCTGCTTCATTGCAGGAATAATACTGGCTAGAACAACGCAGTATTAATTTTTGCATTTTAGAAGAATAAAGAGCATTTGACATTATCAATAAAAAAACAACTATATCAAAAGTCTTCCTTAAAACATCTGCATGTAGGTGATTTTTACCAGGAATGCAGAAATGGACAAGTGATAAAAAAAGATTAAATTTTGGTTTTGTTTTGTATGAACGTCCAAACTATTCTTAAAGCATCTTCATGAAGCAGTGGCAATCCTAACAGACTTGCTATGAAGACAGAGCCTCATTGAAATCAGTCAAATTCCCAACAACTTCAACGTTTGTGTCTTTCAAGCTATGTCTTGCTAAACATCCCATAGTCCACACCAAAGATAAATTAAATCATTTACTCAACTATCAGAAAGTTCTCACAATCAAAATGACAATACGGGAAAGGCACTTAAAACAGACCCTTTGAGCACTCTTACATAAGGAAAAAAAAATGATAATTGAAATGCTGAATAGTCGTTTGCATTATTCTCCTGGAGATGAGGACAAATGGAACATTCCTCCTCATCTGTGTGCTTGTTCGATGCTGGTTATTAGAAAAAAGCCCTTCTAAAATTTCACTCCTACCTTCGAGGAAGATTTGTTAACAAATTAAGAATAATTCTGGAGGAAAAAAAAAAAAGTACTCTTGCACTGCAAGATTAATATTAACAGGATGTCTTCATTAGGAGAGCAGTTAAGCTGGAATGTCACCAGTTTACATGTGAGGACACTATGCCATTTACAGAGAGTAAATAAACATGACCTGGAGGCCCCCTCTGCAGACAAAGAAGATGCTATTGGGAGTTTGTATTTTGGGGGTCTTAGCACATGGAGAGTGCCATCAGTCTGGATCTCTGTGCCGCCCTGAAAGCTGTATCTCAGAGAGCCACAAAGAGCTATGCTAGAGAATGTGGGGAAGGAACTTAGCAAGGTGGTGATGAGGAAAGAACATCTTCCACTGGAAGCCTGAAGTAACTTCTGCACCTTCCCAAATCCTCAGTCAGAGCTATGAAAGCAAACCCTCAGCCCTCAACCCATTCCCCATCCACAGGGAATAAATTCTCCCCATGAAAGAGCTGGTTAAGCAAAACCTCGTCCCACCAAATTTCACCCATCCTCTCCCTGCAAGGAAAATGGTCATGAACAAGCAGGTCCAGGCTTGGCCTGTTCATTACAAAAAAGCAATAGAGATGTGAATGGGACTAGATCCATTTTATCAATGAAAAAAATGTAGGCAGAGTCATGAAAAATGTTTGTACTTTCCAGCATGATATTTTCATGCACTTGGCATTTATCACAATTTAATCTATTTTATGTTTTCTTGATTGTTTATCATAAAATGGGATAGATACTTTGAAGCTAGGGCAGGAGACAAGTCGATATCCAGCAGCAGCGAATATTTAGAGGCAACAGATTTGTAATAATTAGATGGAGACAAGAGATGATGAATTGGTAAATCTGAAAGTCTTTACAAACTCTGAAAATCTCAGATGATCATTTAATCCATCAACTATCTTCTTAAGAAATACAATCACGGAAACTCCTGCCAAAAAAAAAAAATCCTTACTGTAATCCTACCTTCATCTCATCCACAAATATACGTTTTCTATATAAAGACGCGATCCTTCTTAAAAGGTCAGCATTTATAGTTGGCTACCAAACACACCAATATGCCTACCCACCATTCAAGCTCTTTCCTGTATCTGTTTTATAACCCACAGACACTTCTGTGGCAAACAGGGGAAAATATCCCATTTCTACGCGGCAGACATATGTTTCTTCACGTTCCAACTTCCACTTCTGTTTCTCACAGGTTACACACAGCTTAGATCCCCTTTTAGCTGAACGTATACTGAACTTATTAAAGATGAAGTGAACAGGCATTTCCTCATAACACTACCTCACACACGGGACAGCTAAATGGCTTTGCAATTAATATATGCATAAGTACAACCTGCATTAGTGGTGGTAAAAGGCAAGTTGGCTACTTGATTACACATAATTAAACAATGCCAAGGTTCTTGTGTTCAGCACAAGCATGCCATGTACCTGTTCAGAGGTGGTAGAAGGTATGAGCCTGTGCATAGTTTCATCCAAACACATACTCTGACATTATTCTCTCTTTTTTTTTTTTTTCCCCCAACCTATGGAGAGCACCTGGTCTCATCTCTCTTGCTGATGAACAGCGATTTCAAAACAATGCTGCACCAAATCATACTAACAATAGAAAGCCTGGCCCAGGAGCTATCTGAAAATAAAAACAACCAAAAAAAAAAAAAATTAAAAATAAAGAGCATATCTTATCTGAACACATTACAGAGAACTGCTGCACTATGGCAATGGGGCCCAAGAAAGGGAAATCTGAGGAATTATTTCTTTATAGAAGTCAAGGATAGATCCTTATGTTACAGGAATGAATATAGGTTAAAAAGTCCTGAGGAGGGCTGGAGAGCTGAAGTAGGTTTTTTTTTAAGCAGAGCCTTCATATAAATTCTAACTCTGCAGTTAAATGGAAATGCTTAAGCCTGTAAAACTAGAAGGAGATGAGGAAAGGGGGAGAACCCGTATATATGAAACTAGCAGATACAGAGCCATTTTATACAGTTCAGTAGGCAGGATAACATGAACTTAATAGTGACAATTGTTTTAAATTGATTCAAATAACAAATACACATTTCAGAGATTATGAAGTTTTGCACTGCATTTTTCTTTTTATCTTTCAAAGAAAACAATGCTAATAGTTTCCTTTTTCCTACGCTCAATGACTATTTACTACTTTCTTGATGTGGACTTTCAAAATACAAAGAAGGTTTGGCAAGTTTTCAAAGTCTTTCTTCAAAGTCAGCTCTTAAGTACTTTTTATAAAAACATGAAGAATACTTCTTACTAGGGAGAATTGATAATGTACTGCTTTCGTTATTTGTATATGAAATACTGTCAGATAAATGCACATGGATTCGTTTGTTTGGACCTTCTCTGTTAACCTTCTGTATGAAATTGATTCCGATTGATCACAAGAGTCAGGAACATAACAATTGCTTTCAACCAAAAGCAGCTCCAGACATTATAGACCCCAAGTTTCAAAGAAAAAAAAGTTACTGTACTTGCAAGTTTAGAGTCAAACTTGGCAGTTTTTCCAAACAGAGTGGTCAGAAGAAGAAAAATAAAAACAAACATCATTCCAGGATATTTTTTTTTCTTCAATTGCCATACAAAATAATGGTACAAGTATGTCACAACCCTTTCAGAAAGTTATTCATGAAGACATAAGCAAAGCGTCTTACATACTTTGTTGCCAGATAGCAACCATTTGTATAGCATTTAGAGAATTTAAGGAACTTTAAGAAAGTTGTCGGCTCTTTTCTGCTGCACAGAGCTCAACTTAATACCGGGCGCGAATCAAAGCAGCCTACTCCCCATCACAAACCAAAGCGGTTGGACCATTTGTAGCCCATCACATAGATCTGTTTATTTCAGTGGGGAACTGAATCAGGGGCCAAATCCGGAGGTTATTTGTAAGGTGGTGCAAATTAAATCATGTCAGTAGGTGTAAGTAGATGTGAGTGAGTATGAGAGCCTGGGCTGTTGGTGCTTGCATGCCAAGGGGCCTGAGAGAGGTACCAACCAAGCTGGGCTACGGTCGTGTCTTCTTCCAGATCTAGCTGCGACAGCTGAAATGGTAGCACCCATCCTCTGCAGCCCTTGGTCACCACCCCAGGGGAAAAAGGGGCATGTGAACATCCCCCAGCCCAGCTCAGAAATACCCAGTTGGGTTAGTTGAAACACTCTTCCTCCGCAAGGTAACGGAGTTCAAGTTGCTTTGGTGGAAGTGAAGAATGAACATCTACACCACCTCTTCCCCTCCCAGAGCCCGGTGGGCAGAGGTGACAGGCAGGACCATTTTCAGCTGGAGCAGTAGGTTTCCAAGAGAGCTTTTACCCAACTTGTGGGTCTTCTCCTGATTATCTCTAGAAATTACGCTGTGGCCTTAATTTCTCTCCCTATCCCTAATGCCCCCGTTCCTCCAATTTCCTGTCTCCGGTGCTGACACCTCTTTGTTCATCTCCCATCTTTTCTCTGTCTTGTCTATTTAGACTGTAAATTGTTTGATAAAGGGACCATGACTTAATAGGTGTTTGCACTACATCTGGCACCATTTGGTCTTAATCTCAGCTGGGACATGAAGTCTCTACTATTAAGCGAATAATTAATAATGATTAGGTCCTAAAGCGGCAATGTGAAACTCCACTAACCTTACCCACTGCTCCTATCACTCTTCTACTTCTTCTAGTGCCTGCAGGGATTACTCCTGAGCCACGTCAACCAAGGGGCAGCAGGAACGGCTGTTCGGTAGCCCCCTGAATACTTTCTCTCCTTTTTGAATAAAGGAAAGTTAAACTGGAAATTATACTAAGTGCGAGTGCAGGGTCTTACGAAAACTTATAATGTATTCCTGTGACAGGGCTACGCTATGCATAATATAAACAGCTGTACGTAAGGGAGATCACTGCTCTATTTCAGGAAGTAATAGCTAAAGAAGCATTTATTTCTGACAATTAATGGACATAAAAGCCTATGTATTATCTAAAGAGGAGAAGATTAAAGGAGGGAAGTAGCTTACAGTATTGGATTGGCTGCACCAAAACAAATAACCTCACAACTTCATTTTCGTACAGAGCCTTCCATAAAGTCTGGATAATAAAATGCTTTACAGCGAGCAAAGAGGGAGGAAGCAGAAAGCAGAACAGATATGTTTTGAGCCGAGATTGGATACGAAGCAGCGAAGCCGTGCCAAGCAGCAGGAGCTGCAGAGGAGAAGCTCTCACCCCAGCGGCAGCAGGAGCCCGGGACAAGCCAGGCTTAGGCTGAGCTGTGTAAAAAAATTAAATAAAAATACATTAAAAAAAAAAAAAAGAAAAGAGGAGGGGGGGAGAAATAAAAAGACGAGGAGCCAAATTTTTCTCCTGATTCCACCAACGCAACCCCACTGACATCAATGGGTGTAACTGAGAAGGGAGCCAGCCCAAGGCAGCCCGACAGACACGCAGGGAGAGTTTTTGAAAACAAACAGGACGGTCCTGATGGGTGAAGGAAGATGGATGGGAAGCTCCCGGCCACCCTGATCCATGGAAGACCCCAATCCCATCCCTGGCAGCAGCTCGGGAAGCCCCAGGATCTCCTCAGAGCCACAACTCCTGGCCTGGGGCAAGGGCTGTGCAGGTTAAAGCTCCTGGTCCCCATAGACCAGTGTGTCAGAGCCCGGGAGGCAGCGGGCGGATGCTGGACAGAGGATTGTTTCCTACAGCTTCACTGATTTTGCAGGAAAAGGGCACATTTGGGGCTGATCAACCCACTTCTTAGTACAGGGAAAAAAAAAAAAGTCCCAGGGAGCCCCACTGCAAGAGAAGATGTTTATCCGCCAAATGACAGGACCCCCGTGATTATTTCTGGATCCTGCTGTAGCACGTAAAAGGACCAGATTCAATAAAAAAATGATTTCCAGCTTCCCCGGCAGAGAGATCCGTGCAAGACTTAAAATAAAACTCGATTTCTCCAGGCTTGCGCAGTCTTGTGCTGGGTTCGATGGCGTGCAAAGCAGACACGTTTTTATAGAATCTCACCCTAGATTACTTTCAAAAGTAGTTTTTTCACAACATAGTTGTTTGGAGGATTTTGCCGTCTCTTCCTCTTTTTCTATTTTCAGACAGCTTCATTTAGTGGGAAATAGATAAATAAATGCAGATCTTTTTACAGTAACTCAACATTTAAAAATTGATCTACTAAAAAAAATAAAAAACAACAACAATAAATTTATTCGGAGCATGTGGGGGACACACACATACTCTTTCGTTCTCTAACCCTTCCTAGAAAAAAAAAAAATGTCCAAATAGTCATTTTGAAAAGTTGCTGGGAGTACACAGACAGCTGTTCCTCATACATACTGCAAATGTTTCTTTTAAATTCCTACGGACGCAAGAGTTTGATACCAAGCCAGTACCTCTAGAAATGGAGAAAACTAAACACACCCCATACTGATGCTTTTACTGTCCCAACAAACTTTCTCCCACAACTAAAATGTTAAAACTTTTACCCCACATCCCACATTGTGAGATTAGTCCAATAACTAATGCTCTGTCCAAGTAAAATACATTTTGTCATTGCTTGAAAATGTTACCTTTCACAGAAGTATAGTATTTCTGACCAGCAGGGAACATATGTCAACATTATCTATTATTACACAATGTCAGGACCAGAAAGGGAAGGTGGGTGGTGGATGTTAATAACAACTTAAGCGATTTTCTAAAAGAGGCATTTGAGAAGTACAAAGCCAGAAGTTTTAAATGTTTTGTCTGATTGTAGCTGTGTCAGCAACCTGCCCCCACCACTAGCGCAAACCTAATTCTGCCTGTGACCCAGTGCCTAGTTCTCTTTTCAATTTGAGCCAACACATTGCTAAACTGGAAAGTTTGAAAAATACCTTCGAAAACTTCTCCACCAAAAGGAAAGAGAAAAAAGAAAACTACAATTTATGATCAGCCCTGGTGAAAGTGTGAAGGCTGCATTCTTAAGACAGAGATTTTTTCGCCTTGATTTTTTTTTTTTTTTAACGCTGTGTTAAATTGCTTTTTGTGTGTTGCTCCCCCCAACTATATTTATCTGCAGAATGTCTTGGAATTTAAGACTTTTTTTCATGATGGTGGCAAGACACAGCCCCACATGGCAGGCTGCCACGAAAACCATCTCCCTGTTCTAGTCAAAGAACTGGGAAATTGGAGTCCCCCCATACATTTCTTGTGTTCCCCAAGTCGTGTCAATTTGAGGTCCTGCACCTCAACTCCCAGCCACCTTTCCCTGGTGGTTTGGGATGGCAGAGACCATGAAAAAAGGGCCTTCCAAATACCCAAAATACACAGATAGCCAACTGTGGTGTTTACTTACAGCACAAGTACCAGATTTCACTCCACAGGCAACCATGGACCACTGAAGCAGCATGCTCAGGTCCCACGGGTCACTTGGAAGCAGCTTCAGGATGCTGAATGATGGACTCTTTGGGTTCCACGGGACACATTTGACACCAGGTGAGGGACTCTTTATCAGGGAATAGAGCGATAGGACAAGGGGTAATGGTTTTGAACTGAAAGAGAGGAGATTTAGATTAGATCTCAGGAAGAAATTCTTTACTGAGAGGGTGGAGAAATGCTGGAACAGGTTGCCCAGAGAAACTGTGGCTGCCCTATCCCTGGAGGGGTTCAAGGCCAGGTTGGATGGGGCTTTGAGCAACCTGGTCTGGTGGGCGGTGTCTCTGCCCACAGCAGGGGGGTTGGAACTAGGTGATCTTTAAGGTCCCTTCCAATTCAAACTATTCTATGATTCTATGAGACCCCACTGTGTCACCCAGAAATTGAGACAATTCAAGTAGTTTTAAGGTGACCAGAGAAAACATTTTTTGGCATGTAAAACCCTCACTGTAGGAAAGTTTGGGAGACTCCCATTTCTCACCAGAAACCCTGCAAGCAGAAATGGAACAGACAAATGTCTATGCTAAATAACTCAAAAGGGAGATGAATGGTGATGCCGTTATTCAGCCACATTTCCACTAGTAATGCCGTTAATAATGCTGAAATTAATGTCTCCAGCATCTCTATTCCAGAGTCTGGTGCTAAATCAGAGAAAAAAAAGCTGGAGATGGTTCTATGGTGCTTATCCCTGTGGGAAGCCAAGCTCCCGTTATCCACTGGGGACAGCTACCCCCAGCTGGTTGGCACTGCAGAGGGGCGAGCACAAGGGTCCCCACATGCCTCAAGGGCAACAGGAAAATGTCATTTTTTTCTCAAAAAAATCACCGCACGTGAGGCACATTTGGTGCAAGTATTTCTCAAGCAACACGTTTCCATGTAGCTTGTGGACAAACGTGTTGGTCCCAATCTCACCACCCCACGAAGAGCGGACAACCCCTCAGCATCGTGCTGGTATTTGGGTAGGGTTGCCACGAATCCACATTTTCTGCATAACCGTGTCAAATAACGAGCCTCATGTTCAATTTTACAGTGTGGATTTGGGTATTTAGAAAGAAAAATTACTTCCCTCACCACAAACACGGTGGTGTCAAAGTTGCTGGGCCCAAAACATTTCCTCACCTATTTTATTTTTTTTATTGTTTTCATATCTGTTTACAAAATCTGTGTAATTTCTTTGCAGTGTGTTCTTTCCCCAAAAGCAAATCCTTCAGGGTATTTATTCCCCTCAAAATACAAATTATTCTGTTCCCTGGTAATTATCTGTTTTGCATACAGTTACACAGCTGAATCAGAAGCAGCGAGATATGAATAAATATATAAATAACGGACACACCGAGGTGTAGTTTCTCATGTTTAACATAACACAGGGGAATACATTTTTATAGCAAGCCAGTAAATGTTGTAAACTGATGTTTTCAATTCCAGTGACTTAGAATTAACTTCTAACTGTGAGATCTAAACTAGCTGCAGTCTTTTATAATCTCATGCTTTAAAGCTATAATGGTTTTTTTTCATCTGCTGCTAAAGAAGAAATTATATTTTACTAGGAGATGGTAAAGGTAAACCCTGGAAAAAAGTATACTTCAAACTCCTTAAATATGATTATTTTTGTTCCATGTGATTTCAGTCGGTGATATAAAGGAGAGAGTCCTGTCAGCTTATTGGAATGGGAATGTGCCGGTGAGTACAGAAAAGTACACATCGTTTGCCAACGCTTATAGAGTTTACATCAAAAAGGAGAAATATATCAAAAACTGTAGGAAAAGCACTTTTTTTTTTGTCCCCATGAGCTGTAGTTCAAATATCTACTGAAAACAAAATTTTGCCCTATGTCTTTTTTATGAGGTCCAGAACAGAACCTTTAGAAGCAATAAGCACATTTCACACAAAACCACCATAATCCTCTTTTGGAAGCTCCAAGCCATGGCAAGGGGCTGCCACCTCCCAAAAGCTACCAATCCACCCAGCACAACCCAGAATTTACCTTGCCTGGTGATTGGGTTTTGGACCAGACCAAAACTGATCCCAGAATACCTTCAACAATTTTTTTTTTTTTTATATTATTGACCTATGGGCCCTTCTGATCTTCTACAACAATTTTTGACCTCTGCCACCCTACCTGGCTCCTCTGCAGAGCTGGAGGCACACCAAAGCCCCAAGGCCACCATGACTTGAGCTGGCAAAAGTAACTTCCGAGAGTCAAACACCCCTGGACCTGGGCTTGGAAATTCAAACACAGTATGTGCTGGAGCTCATCGGCCTGACTCGGCTTCTTCTGGAAGGATGTTGGAGCTGTGAACTCAGAGCTGAACCTGGATCTTGGGTTTAGATCCAAGGTTTTGGGTTGGGCCCCATCTCTAGTAAAAAAAAAGGATAAAGAGAGATGAAAAGATAATTGTAGAAACTTAAAAGCCAGCGCTGCATTCTTTTAAAATTACAAATTAAGCTATAAGCAATTCCAAACTATGCTGTTTTTATTAAAAATGACTTAATAATCTAATCTTCCTTTCCTTTCTTTTATTTTGGAATTCATTCTATATCCTAGTAATCGCACATAGAAATTACACAACACCACACTGGATACTCCTGACAATATAAACACAATTGTTTATCCAGAAGCATTATAGGTTCATGCAAAAATATGGCATTTAAAGCTTGTGGTCAGATCAAGAAACCACAAGTATAATTGTTTGTTTATCCAGCCAAGCATTACTCCACCGTGTAAGTTTATGGGGGTTTGGTATGTATGTATGTATTTATTTATTTATTTCAAACCCATTTTAAAAATTAAAGTTACGGAGCGAAAGCAGGAGATTAAAGGCCAACACCCCACGTGTGGAGGGACATTTTTAAGGTGGAAATTGTGCCTTCACCATAGGTCCTGTTACCCGGCTTCATCCTTCCACAGACGCCTCGTGATAACAGGGCCCTTTGGTGGAATTTCGACATATTTTTCCCTTTAGTTCGGGGCAGCTGGTTTCTTTCCTCTCGGAGGAGAGAGCCGAAGTATATTTATCACTCCAGCAGTGACTCAAAACAAACAGGAAATCTTCATCAGCAGGCTCCTGGGCAAGGCAGATACCAAGGTACTGGCAGAAAGGAAACAGAGGCTTTCGGCTGTGGGAGCCCGACCCGCAGCGTATATTGCGGCAACAGCAGATAACTCAGCTTGAGAGCCACCAAATTATTTTTAAATTGGAAAAAAATAATAAATTAAATTAAATAATAAAATAAAGAGGAGATCTTGAGGGAGCTGAGAGCACACACGGCATCCTGGGGGGCAGCTGAGCTGGATTTCCAGCCCGGAGACGTGGCGTGGACCTGGGAGCGGGAGGAAACCTGTGTGCCGGCTGGGCTGGGAGGCTTCCCTTTGATCCGGCGGTTTAGGAAACCCACTCCTTTCACCCCAGCAAGTCCTTCTTTTAAAACAGGGGTTTCCGGCAGGGCTGGCTGCCTCGCGACCAGGGGTGGGAGGAAAAAAAAAAAAAGAAAAAGAAAAAAAAAGAAGAAAACCAGAAACAAACACACACACACAATAAAAAAAGGAGGCATAGTTAATGATTTTAACTATTGAGATGATTATTAATATTCATAGGTGGTTTAAAGAAAGGCCCGTGAAAACAGGTTAATAAATAGCCTAGGATGGGATGACTCCTGCATTGATTAGAGACACTCCAGACACAGGAACTGCTCTGTTGAGTTCAGTTTTATTCCTGTCTTTCCCCACCGGTGTCATTCAACATTAAACTAAAATGCTTCAGTCCATCTTAACAACAAAACACAGGCACAGCAGAACACCCAACTGCTCGGACCTTGGCCGTGCAGAACTCTTGGAGACCCCTCTGCTAAATGGCTGCAGCTCTGGAAAGGATGCTGCAAGGTTGTAGGTCTGCCACCACAACCGAGCACTCGAGCTTCAGGTCACACTGATGGTCTCAGTCGATTCATCAGATTAAGAAAACAGTTGCTGAAAATTAGGAGCATTGGGAATAGTCACTATCTGCTTCCCCTGCTCTCTTGCTTCTCCCCAGGCGCCTGCTGTTTACCGTGGCCAAAGATGGGGCACGGTGATCCCTCACTCTGACCCGCTGTGGGCTTATCGCCAGAGCTGGCAGGAAACAGTGGGGCTGGCCAGGCCATGCTTTTGGTCGTTAAAAGGAGACTTCTGCACCCTAAAACATGTGACTGCCTTCCCTTACAGTTGGCCAACCCCAGAGAACTGCAGCACTGAGAGCCTGCCACACCAGACATCCTACCCTCCTGAGACAGATGTACCCCTCGACCTTGGGAGGCCCTGGAAAGTTGAGTCCTCCAGCGACATTTTCATATGTCCAGGCTGGATTTGGCTTGAGGTTTCACTACTGGTCCTCTGGCACAGCAGACATGACGTCCTTATCGCCCAGCTGCACCCTCTGACACCTAACCTCAACGTCTCACCACAGAAATCCAGCCCTCTATTAATAAGGATGACTGGCTTGGCTGCCAACCTAAAGGTGCAAGGGGCTGATAGAGGGAACACCAGACTCTCACATCCTCGCAAACAGTTGGAGGGGTACAAACATTGTCTCACTGTGGAAAAGACAACATGAAATCACCGTGGCCTGAGACATCCCAGACAGAATAAGCAGAAGAATTTCAAGAACCAGTTGAAACAAGTGCTTCATACTGGGCTCATACGCAATCTCCACAGGACTCCCCTAGGGACAGCTGGCTGAGGTCTATGTCAGAGAGATGACTACCAAAACCTCTGGGTCAGGACATCTCTTTTTCTGAAGCATCTGGCAGAATGTGTCACCACCATGTTGACTCACAGATGCGTCAAAGGCATAAAGTCAAGCTAGGTGGGAAATTCTGGAGAGTTTCTCTAGAGATCAGACTGTCTGTATCCTCCTAAGGAACAGTCTGGTCTAGCCAGCGTCTCAGCCAGTGCCAAGGAAGGAAAACCTGGTGAAGATCTGTGGATACTCCACAGTAAGTGAGAAGGTTAAGTTATCAAGGAGGGAAAAACACATGAAATGTGGTCTGAGGGTGCTGGAGATAGATACCCTACTGCTAGAGCTGGCTTATTACCAGTACAAGGCATTTTTGTTTCAGGTATGTGAGCTTTACTGGAACATTATATTGACTGCAACCCTACCAGATCAGGCAAATCCCCCATGCAGCCAGAACTCAAGAGCACCAAGAGTTTGGAAAGGCCAGAGTGACCAGGGGTCCCCCTGATAACACACCAGTCCACCCTCATCATTAAGTCCAGCTGTGCCTCCCCTGCACAAACCGTGCCAACCCAACACTGTCACTTGTGATGCCCATGCCTACAGCTGGGGGATGCGACACAGCTCAAGGCTTTCTCCTTCCTGACAGAAGGGTCATCTGTATCCACAGAATGGTTTAGGTTGGAGAGGACCTTAAAGAACACCTAGTTCCACCCCCCCCGCCATAAGCAGGGACACCTCCTGACAGACCAGATTACTCAAAGCCCCATCCAGCGTGGTCCTCAACACTTCCATGGATGGGGCATCTACAGCTTCTCTGGGCAACCTGTCCCAATGTCTCACCACTCTCATAAGGGATTTTTTTTTTCCGATACCAAATCAAGAATGCAAACTAGAGCAAAGCCTTTGACTGTAACCGTAGCATGGGGTCATGAAAGCAATATCCTTTCATTTTCATGTCAAAACCCTGAAGCCTTGGTTTGGGAATGGTGACTTGGCTTACCAAACGAGTCCTTTGGCTACTCACTGACTCAAAAGCAACTTGGGTGGCATGCTCTATTTTAAATTTTGCTGTCTAGATAGCCTGTATGAGGAAATTACAAAAAGCACCACACTGAGGATGTGATGTGCAGTCACGGGGAGCAAATGGCAGAGGTCTGTAACCCCTACTCCATTCTATGCCTACCTCAGAAGCGTTCAAGCAAATTAGCAAGCTCATGGCAAACATTAACTCCTGTGCCTAAAGGTTGGCTGTGAAATAACATTTAGAGCAGTCTTTGGGCTGCTCCATCTAGCTTGTGCTAGTCTCAAATTTGCCATCTGCAAGTCAAGGAAAGCTAGAGTGCAACATATTCCCACCACATGTCTCTCCACCCCTTCCTTTGCCTCTGGCACAGGCTTTACAACCAGGGCTGTGGCGGGCAGTTAGTGTGTGATGCTGGGAGGATGCTGAGCAGGGGGTGCGACCTTCCACGCAGCACCAGAGAAGCCCAACAAGGCAGAGACCCTGCTCCCAAAGCCAAAGAAAGGTGCTGCAGTCCCAGTACTTGATCTTCAACTGCATTCAAAATATTGGATAGCACAGGCCTTTTGAAGCTGCTCTCCAAGAGATGGAGGATTATTGGCTTCGGAGATGAAGTGCACCAGTAAGTATTGGTTGACTAAAGGAATTATTTTTTTTTTTTCCCCTTGGCATTGCTCTGTGCCACCTTGTTTGATTACAATATTTCTTCCTCTCCAATGTGCGTTTTCCTCCTCCTAACCTTTGAACAACTTTGTGTGGCAACCCAAAGGTCAACACCTTACACCGTGTCCAGGATTCAGATCCTGGGCGTTTGCCCCTGTGTCTCTTTGTATCACAATGAACCCAAGATGCCCTCCTGCCTACAAACCCAACAACTGGCCAGAACAAGGCTTGGATGTTCCCAAAGCAAAGTAACACACACGGTCTCCTGTGGGAGATGGCGCTCAAGCAAATCATTCAATAGTTATACATGTAACTGATTTTTATCACGATTCATTTTTTAAAACCAAAAAGGCACACTTTCCAAGCTGATACTCACATGTGATATACACAAATCCTAATTCTTAAGAAGGGTCAAAAAACAGATTGGAAGAATCAAAGGGAATTTCTGCGGAATCCCGAATCAGAGAGAAGAGGATGAAAGCAGAGAAAAGTGTTGTGCATTCAACTGCTTAAGTCCTGCTCAACTCGTCTATGACAAACAAACAAACAAAACCCGTGTCTCTTTTTCTCAGCTCAGTGATTACAGCAAACCCACAGTGCCAGCTTCAGACTGGCAAGGCAACTAGCACTGCTCACAAAAACAAATTCAATGGAGATTTTTTTTTTTCCTTTTCTTTCTTTTTTTTTTTTACATATATCAGTTGATTCAATTGTAAGAGTCTTCCACACTCTCACCTATTTCCTTACCATCAGTCAAGGGATAATTCTGTTTCCACTGCTATTGTTTCAGGCTTATGAAATAGCAAAAAACTGAGGAGCGAGGCTGGGGGGGGGGGGAAATCATCTGCACATACAGACTTTTCTTTCAAAGTTGCTGATCTAAATGCACGTGCAAAAAGGGAACTCAGGAAACCCCTGTTGCCACAGCAATGTGGATCTGCCTCAGACCTCCTGCCCAGGAAAGGTGTCTCTGATGTTACCTAGGTGTCATCCAAAAAAACTAGTCCCCAAAGAGGTACTTGCCACCCCTTGTTTCTTCTAATTCAACACTTCAGCTGGCAGTAAGAAATGAAAAATCAAAACTTTTAACAAAAAAGGAAAAAAAGAGCTATTTATTAGGAGAGAGATGAACACCCAGGACACCTTAGTGCCTGGGACCCTAACCTGGCTGCCCTACTATTCTGGGCTCATCAGGACATCAAGATTTCTAATTTAGACTTAGGGCGTTAGGGAAAAGCTCTCCTGTTTAAACACGGAAAACAGTTATTCAGTTATTTCTTGAACAAATACACTTCAAACAATGTGAAGGAAATGGCACTTCCCATTTATACGAGTTTACCAACAACAATCACGATGAAAAGGACAAAGACTATTTCAGGTTTGTAAGGGCTGTCCATTATAACACTCTCTCCCATGCAGCAGGGCGTGTAGACCTTGTAGGATCTGAGGAAGTTCAGAAAGTTCCCAGAAGCCTTCAGCAAGGACTCCTGCACATCAGTATTATAAATGCCCCAAAATATCATTCATGAGGGTGGCTCTGCCTTACAGGAAGGAATTAGCTACTATTTCATGCCACACTACAATTTGCTTCTCCTCCTGCTGGACCTTGCAAAGGTGGGTTCTGAGCTCATTTATGCCACTGAGACTAAACCAGTCATTCCTCCAAAGCAACAGGTTGCTCTGTTTAGGGGTATATTTTGAAGAGGATCAGAGCCTGCACCCACAACAGGTAATTTCTGCTCTATGCTAAACCTATGCAAATCAGGAGAAAACGTAAGGATGGTAGCAGCCCTTCAGCAGAGTTTGGCAGGGGTAACAACAACCATAGGGAGGTAAGATAAGGCTGTAGGCTTTAAAGGTTGAGAAACAGAAGTATCAGGATTAATAGAGCATTTATAGCCAACTGAGACTGCTCTCCAACTCTTCTAGGAAAAAAAAAGAAAAAAAGAAAAAAGAAAAAAACTAACAATCCTTTGCACTTCACCCCCAGGGAGGAAAATAATCATTAGCTTTACATTATAAAGACATTAAATAATTGTCTAAGATGCTGACATGCCTAAACCAAGTAGTACGTGTTTACAGCTGTACTTTTTACCATTGTGACACGACCTATGCTCACCTTTATCCCCTCTCATTAGGTCAGTTCTAAAATTCAGCTCTCTGTGAACTGGTACCACGTTCTTCTGTCGGTTTGCAAAACTCCTGTTTTTTGTCACTATAAATAGAAGAAGAACTTCGATTGTGTGGCGTATTCTCCTTCGAATGACTTTGTAGGTTAAACAACATTTTAACTGTTTCAGATAAAGGCAGGCAGAAGGTGTTTTTCCCAAACATCCCAAGCGAAGGAGTGTGTTTCCTGCTTCCCTAATTCAACCTACGGCATCAGACATCTGTAGCTCTGTTTACATTCCAGCCCTTCACAACTTAATACCGCTTGCAGCATCAATAATATAGGGCACAGTTCTGACTGCTCTTTAGATATTTTTTTATCTCCATGGGACTTCCTGGTTTGGGATTTTGTAGTTTACAGTTTCTCACTAATAGTAACTAGCTGCAGATTTGGCCTTAAGAGTTTACATATTATTTAACTCGATAGAGGCAGCCCATTTTAATTACAGTAAAGAGCCCTGTAGAGAGCCTTGTTTTTCCCCCTCCAACTATATCAGTTGGCTTAATAAAGATATTACCAACTCCCTATAAACCAGGCTGCAATCAGGTTCTTAGATATGCTAGTATTTATTAACACACTTTTGCCACTTTAAAAGATACAGCCTGTCACAGATCTTCAAGCACTTAGGTGTCCGTGGCTGTAATGAAAGCGGTGTGAACTTTGTAGTGCACACATTTTATTCTGTGTGTGTGCACATTCCAGGGCTTTTAAGGAAATTGCTCGCCCTCCTCAAAGCGAGGGGCATCTGCTCTTGTCACTGCATTAGAGCCCCCTATTCTAGCCTAGAGCACAGGCTTTCCTCTCCCCTACCTGCAGGGCCAGCAAGAGTGCATTCCTTCAATGTTGACCATCGTCCCACCACGTCACGCCTATGTCTCTGGTGCACCTCAGACCTCATGTTCAGGTCCCATCTTCAGATTTCCAAAATGCTTTTCCTACACGCACTCTCTGACCACTATTTAGATAGCTTTTCACAGTTTATTTCACTTCTTTAGATAGCAAAACTGCCTCAACTTGGTACTATGTGCACTTAAACCCTATTTCAGATCAGGCAGGGTCTTGCCGCTGTCAGCGTTTCTTTGAATCCTACACTTGAAGCCAAGGTGAGATACTGAGATTTCACTTTTCTTATTTCACAGAGCTTCGTTCTTCTGTAAGGTCTCAAATTAGTACCTGAACACCACCTACCAAATCAACCATGCATATTCACAACTCTTCTAACATTTGCAAGTAACATTACTACAAAGGAAAGCTCGAGACAGCTTGATTAAGCAACTTGCCCAAGGTCATACAGGAAGTTGTAGAAGAGTTGAAAACAAAAGCCAGATCTTCTTAGCTCCTGTCCAACCCTCTCTGGAATGAAAAGGCCAAACCACGCTGTGGAAATATTAGCAGAGTAATAGATCTCATCGTATAAATCTCATAATGAATTCACGACTTAGCAAAGAAAATACACAGAGCTCCCAAGCACTGCTTTCCAAGGAAAAAACTGGTGGTGTGGCTGCGGCTGGGAGGCGTTCCCTGAGCAGCACCCGCCACCGCCACAGCCCCTCCACACAGAAGAAGAAAACAGGGAATAGCAACACCCTGTGAGTATCAGGCTACTCAAGTGGGTTCTGCCATCCTTTTCCTGGCCATTTCCCTCCTCTTCAAGAAAGAGAAAACCCACATCTATCGGCAAAGCTGCTGGAGTCACTCAAGAGTGAGTACAACGTGGTTCGGGATAGCAAAAGGAGCATCCAAAGAGTAACAAAGGGGGTATTTATGTCTGTCCTTTTCCCTGTCTGCGTGGTGCTTGGTGATAGCCACAGGAATAAACAATAGCCTTGGCCCCTTGGCTGCAAACCCTTCTTGCTACAGAGGCCCAATTAAGTCATTGAAAGTCTAAAAACAGGCACAGGAATCTGCTAATGTGGGCAGGCTGCACAATAGGGTCTCATCCTGTCCCTGCTCTGCTCCTGCTGAGCACCACCTTGCTGGGAGAAGGCCCTCCCCACATCCCCTATCACCAGCAAGGCTCTTCCCACAGAAAGGTCCTCAAAGTCCAACCCAACCATCCATGTCCTGACCCAACCTGGGGAGGATTTCTGGCTCCGTGTGACATCAAGCTCTTGCTTGGGGACAGGAGTTGGGCCACCTCAGGCTCTTCACCGGCCAACCAGCACATGCAGGTTGTTAAAGAGGGACGTCCTTCCCCAAATCTCCCCAACGTAAACACTTCAAACGGCCAGGGCAGCCTCAATAGCAATGCCAAGAGCAGAGAGAGAGGCTTCAACATTGTCTCGGTACACAGGATGCTGGCTTGACATCATTTAGCGGAGACAATGCTCGCCCTCTTTCTTTTGGAACCACGTAAAAAAACTTGGCCGAATATAAAACGACTTCAAAGACACATTTCTGTGCCAGCCAGGATGCATCAAAGTTGGGAAAGGCACGACCCGATTCACCTGATCCGGGGAGCTGATAGAGAAGCGCGGGGAAGCGGCTTTTATCGATGTACCTTCCCCAGCACTTCCTTCCTGCCCCCGATGCTATTTAAACCCCCCGCGCCCACCTCCAGCCAGACCTGTCGGCCTCCACTCCGAGGAGGAGAAAGGAAAAAGCAAAGGGAAGCCCTAAAAAAAAAAAAAAGGCAAAAAAAATAAGGCGCCCCCTGCAAATTTCTCTGCAGTCACCGGGGCGGTCATATCCTTCTGCTTTCCCCTGAAAAAAGAAAAGAAGAAAAAAAAAAAAAATCAAGTATCACCTTATCATTTCCTCACCAAGATTAACTCCTGCTTCCTGAAGAGTATTGCTGAGGTAGAAAGTAGAGGTGGTGAAAAAAGAAAAAAAATAGGAAAAAAAATAGAAAAAAAAAAAAATAAGGTGTGGGGGGGAGCTGAAAAGCCCAATCTGTCAAGCAGCATTTTAGAAGAAAGGAAAACTGAAAAGTGAACGTATTTAACATGAGCTATTTCCTGCACTCAGGAGGGAAGAAAGCATGCTACTAACTGTGTGCATGAGGAGATCGGCACTGGTGTTATCTCTGACCTGCAGCTTAGCCCTTGTGTCTCAGCTGCCAAAAAGCTCCTATTCAACGTTATGCTGAGTTCATCAATGCTCCACGTGTCAGGATCCTAACAGGAAAAAGCAGGACAGACAGTCACTCTATTCAACTGCCTGGGGACCCCATGACAACTAAAATCCCCTCGCAGGCTGTCCATATCAACCTACGGCAGGTCAGAGCCCGTAACCCCTCCAGAACCGCAAGCCCAGGCCCACACCCTTTCCCCCTTGTCAACGTTGTCACTTTAAAACAGCCCATCGAAGCCCTTATCGCCCAACCTGGAGTAAAGTATGACAATTAAGATGGATTGCAAAGCCTGCCTGCGCTTTACAATTAACAATAACTTGGCAGCGGGTCCCACGCAACTGTTGGGTGGTATGGCAAGAACTTTATCCCTGCTTAGTACTGCATTAGCATATTTAGTAGGCTGCAAGACATAATTCCTCAGATATGAACATATTTTTGTCTTTTCAAAAAAATCTGCAATTAAGCCGTAACGTGCCGGCAGCACGCAGCCGGCAGTAAACTTTGTTATTAGGGGGACGGTGTTAAAATGGCCCTTTTTGACCTTATGTCAATTATCTATTTAATAAGGAAACTATTCAATTATTTAAAAAAAGAAAAAAAAAAGTCTTAGCACTGTCTTTGCAAGGAAGCAACATTGTTCCAGAAACTACAGCTGATATTCCTTCAGCCCTGCATTCCCTCCATGCTTCAGTGAGTTTGGGGGGAGGTTGTTTAAAAGGTTGGGGCATTTAGTTGGGGTATTTTCTTTTAATTTTTGGCTGGAACAGGCAAATGGTTCCCTTCTGCTGCTCAGTGTAAAACTTTATGCTTAAATAATTGTCGATGTGAAAGAAATAAACCCCCATTAGCAGCATCTCCTTTATTTTATGTAAAGACTTTTTCTTTCTGCTCAACACTCTCATGTTTACAGGTAAATTAAGTCTTTTAAGTAATTAATTGCATTTGAGGAGCAGTTATTTAGCGTGGCCTAACTTTATCAATTTCCTACACGCCACACAGCACAGTCTCACACAACACTCTCCCCTAAGCTTTTTAAGTCTGTTTACGGTATACATTTATCTAGAAAATCTGTTCAGGTGGGGGGGAGGCAAAGATCTTCCCTCGATAACCCGGACATTGTCCCCCTTGACATCTTGGTGGCTGGTGGACAGGATATCCTGCCAAATGCAAGGAGACAACTGCGTGACCCACCTTGGGCCAGAGGCACCGCTGGCTGATGCGAGCACAGCGGGAGCGGGTGCTGCCTCTCCTCTCCTCTCCTCATCCCCCCCTCCAGACACATCCTCGGCACACAAAGAGCAGCCAGGGAGTCCTTGAAAAAGCAGGGGACGGGGAGTGATGGAAAAAAAAAAAATTAAAAAAAAAAAAATCAGACAAAAAAAATAATTTCTTTAAAATTTAATTTAGAAAAATTAAAAAAAAAATTTATAAATAAAGGCAGTTAGGTGAGTAGCACATATCCGATAAGGGAAAAGCAGATGAGAGCAACAAATGCAGTTTTCACAGACAAAGTCTTTCTTCATAAAAGCGGCGGAGGAACGGATTAAACCACCTGGCGATCTTGGCAAGGGGAAAAGAAAATCTCAGGCAGTGACAAACCCAAACAGGTGGAACAGGTATAAAACTTTTGCTTCCCAATAATACCCCTCTCTTCCCTGGAATGCTTTGACAGGTGCAGAAGTTCAAGTTACAAGCGTGGAAGTGGCAAATAAATACACAGCATTAGTGTCTGACGTGCTCGCCGAGCAACCGGGGATGTTAATAACTGGCAAGGTACACTAATCTCTGATTGCAACATTTGGTTTACCTTAATCTGGAGGGACAGCTGTATTAAAGAGGGAATTATACTAATCAGTTCAAGGCCCTTGCATATAAAACTTCCCATTAGGCTTAAAGTACAACAGCTTACGCTCATTCTCTAGGAGCCTTACATCTGGTTCTGAATAAGGCTGTCTCTCATTTGCAAGGTACAAACCGAAAACAAGGGAGGGGAGGGAGGGGGGGAGAGCTGACAGTTGCTGGAGGATGGTTGATAGAAGAACAAGCTACTAATTCTTTGAAATTTTTTACAGCGCAAAACTGGCTGTAAGGCATCTTAATACTTAAAAAAAAAAAACAAACCACCCCCCCAAAAAAAAGAAAAAACAACCCAGGCATGTGTTATCAACCCTAGGCCATTTTTTCCTGTTACCGGAGGTGACCAACATAAAATAAAATTGATGATGTCAGTCAAAAACAGCTAAGCACAAAGCTTGGCTTTGTTATCTTAAGTCAGAAGGTATGATAGGCCATGCCATATGGCTCTAATCCTCCTATATCTTCCATCACCTAACAGGCAACCTTCATGTAGCATGACCTTATTTGGCTGGTCTCAGGTTAGGGCTGCCCAAAGGGGATTTTTCTGTTTCTGCTATATCCAAAGGTTTATGTTGATTTTTTTTTTCCTCTCTTTTTTTTTTTTTTTGAGCCCTGCAAACTATAAATCCGACTGATTACTCTGCACTCTTTTGCTTGACTGAGCCTTTACAATCAGACATCCCCGTTAACAATAAGCTCCTAATGAATCAAACATCTATGGCATTAGTTTCACCTAGCTGCCTCTTTCCCATGCACTGCAGCTCTTTGTCAGACCTGGCTTGATGAGAAAAGCTAGTGACACTTGGTGCACCTATTGATAAACAATTCAGTAATGAGGGGCATAACAAAAATTACCTAAAACAACCTGATTAAAAATGACAGGCAAAGGGTACTACAGAGCTTTGCAGTTAAGGTAACTCTGGTACGTCGGGAGGGATGGAAAAAACATAATTAGGTGTAACACATTTTGCTTTAAAATTACAACTTTGCATTCTTTTTTTTTTTTTTTTGGACTAGGATTTTGATGGGTGTTAGAAGGAAAATGTTCCATCATACTTTGTAAGAGATTCCCCTTTTTTTTTGGATAATTTGCAACTCAATAAGCTTTTTTGTTGAAGTACTACATTAATAGCAAAATGCATTGCTATTTGGAATCCAACTTTCTATCTATAGCAAATTCCTGTATTATAACTCAGCATTTTACTTCCTTTGTTTAAATATTGGTTTTGTTGCTTAAAAGCACAAGTGGGCTGTAAACAAAGGATAAATAAGCTGTGAAAATAAAAGCGGGCTCCAAGGAATAAATAAGAACAAAATGGAAAAGGCTGCACCGGGGTCCTGCGATGAACACAGGGATCTCTTTGTGAGAAGTGGGGGGGGAAAATGTGTTAAAAGGGCACATACTGCAACTCTGAGGCAAACTTTGAAATGGAAGTGTGGAAGCATAAGAGCATTTGATTCAAAATCAGCAATGTGTGGGTTTGCATTTGTGTAGCAGCATGTTGGGAGGGTTTCAATCAGTGCACAGATGCACTTGAAAATCAAATATGGACATGGGGAATGTTTTTGGATATAGCAAATGAGGACTGATGACATGTTTACACTTTGCACATGGATCCAGTACAAAACCATACCCTGCAAAGAAACAATACCCACCATTTGCTGCTTTTCAGGGCTGTAACAAAATGGTGGCAAAGGAAGAGAATACAAGTGAGTGTCTCTTCCCACCTGGGAGGGGGCTGCACCCTTTCCCTGCTGGTGGGCTCGTTCTGCTCTTCACTCACTCGAGAAAGAGACTTTTTAACAAATATTGGGGAGGGGAAAAAAAAAAAAGAGACACTGTGCTTTGGAAAACAACAGTGAGGATGGAAAAAGAGAGAAAAAGCAAGTTTCAATCATCATTGTCTTTCTTTGTTGTCAAAATATTTTCTTTACAGAAGAATTAAAATTATAGTTGGAATGTCACTGGAATTAAATAGGGAATAAATGTAAGCAAATGCACTTTCATCATCTCCAGTGGAAAAATTGCAGTTTTCGCATTATTTCACTATCTGGCTCTATATAACCTTAAAGGAGAGATTCCTGGCTTATAAATAACGTATCCCAAGCTACACTGAGTTGTTAATGAAAGTTTATTGTGATGGCAAAACTTTTTTAAAAGAGGCAATAGCAGTCGCAGGCAATTGCCTCTGACCAGACTATAACTATTCCTCTGGAAGGCAGCTCCAGTTCACAGTATGAAGTAATCTTTTGTGAATGTTTTCCAAACTGTGATGCATATTTTACATTTTAAAGGAAGAGGCAAAATTTAGCTATCTCTGAAGAAAAGGGAAAAACATCTGCTCTATACTTTCTGCTAATCAGACATTAAAGAAATGAACATGAACTAATATCCCAAGTTTTAAACTTCCATGAAGAGTTCATTTCCAACTTTTAAGAGGGTATCATTACAGTTCAACTAGTCCTTCAGACATTTGACTTCTGGTACTGATTATTAATAACAATCATCCCATTTTCTCTTACACTTTTCAGCATGAATTCAGAATGTCAAAGCTAATTTTCTCATCAACTTCAGACTTATTTTAAAGCACAGAAAACTGGAGGCTTCAGTTCTCTTCTCACGGCCTTGGGGTTTTAGGACCAAGCCAGCATCTGTCCAACCAGGGCCCACACAGAGACCCAAGAGCTGGATTTTTTTACCAATGGTACCTGAATCTGGGGGTCTCTTGGCCCCATTTCCGGCACATGTTCAGCCCATAGTTTTGTCTCAATGACTCGAGAGCCTGGCTAGTATCATGAATTGAATGGAAAGTGGGATTCTCTAAACGAAGTCAAGCTACAGACTTCATGAGATATTTGTGTGTGTGTGTTTTTAATAAAATAGGATGCTCAAAATGGTAACTTACAACCATTTTCTCTTCACTTGTTGCTAGAGAAGGATCCACATTTATATTAGGGGCCATCTTGCTCCACGCTGTCCCATCTGATGACATGAGATGATACCAAAGAGCTTGAAGCTTAGGTATCCCTGCTCCACACAGAGCAATGCCACTTTGGTTTTTAAGTCTGCCTTCTGTTCTATTTCCAAGTGCAGGCTCTAATCTGTTAATTGTATATACTACAAAGCCAAAGTGCTGGTGGTCAAGGGAAATTATTTCTCTGTGGTCATGATTAAGGCCGCGTTACTACGAGGGTGTCATAGGATCGTCTCTGTTGGGAATTGCCTCTTTCATCCAGACCTGAGGAAAACAGGACAGACACCTCCAGCTTTACTGGCAGGTGAGTGGGAAAGCAGCTCTACACCCTTTGCCATTACACCTTTTTTCACAGTTACACCTTAGCTTACCTTGAACAACCGTACAATACAGCTATCACATACCTTCAGCTCTGTTCTTCAAACTTTTATCTTCTGGACGTATCCTCCTCTAGGTAAGGATTCAGCATAAAGGCAAAGTAAACACCAGCAAGTGATGCTTCCTTGGTGGAGCATTGACAGGTTAAGCTCAAATGAGAGGTCTGCCGGATCATGGCTTCCTCTGCCATGTGGCTCACCCTTCTGCCATGTTATTTTGGCCAGTGTTTGAACATCTAACAGCAAAAGGAGGAATATGTTAAATATCCAGATAAGTATGCTTCACACTAAAGGTTATAAGAGATTATTCTTATGAAATACCACCAGGGTCATAACATCATAGTAACCATATTTAGAAAAGCAAACTGGAATTCTGAATTGTTTGTGATTTTCCTTTCTACTACAGAGTAAAGGCCTTTCCATTTATGTCTCAGATAAGAATGCAAAGTGTCATTCATTTCCTTTTGATAACCAACAATAAATATAGTTGTGCTTTGGAAGCCCTTTCATTTACTATCTTTTCTTTTACTTGGGAAAGGAACAGATATTCCAGTTACTATAAAATTATCATGATTTCCAACTGGTATAAATTAGTGTACTGACATAGATGGCACCTAAGTGAGACCCTGAGCAGAAGGTAACACAGGTTACTCTTCCAGTCACACACAGAATCAACTATAACACCATGGAGTGGTAGTGGATACCAACGTTACCTCAGTTATGATAGGACAACATATAGACCATGGTAACACAGAATAACATGTAGAATAATACTATCAGCTTCACTCATGCAGCTTTTGAACCACATACCTGTCTGCTCAGATTATCACAATAGCTGTCATCTCATCCTCCTTTGAATGAGAAGGTTCCTTCTGCTTTCTTCACTTCCTGTCCTGTATACATCTTGTACACTACAGAAAACAGACCATATGGATGAGAAACAGGCCAACCCTCATGCTTTGGGCTAAGGAGGTATTGAGCTCTCTTGATTAAGTACCTTGGTGGTACTGAGCACGACTGAGGTGCCTCACCACTTCTCCAGAATTAGACATTCTGCCTCTCTACTGTCCTTCACCTAAGAGCCACTTTAACACTGCAGTTTAATATTCATGTCATCACCGTTGCTAACTGTTAAAAACCTGAATGATATAAATAATGAATTAATATGTATGTGCAGATCTCTATTTTGCCCGATATTTCTTGCACTTTTTTTTATTGGAGCTTCAGCATTCTGAAGGCAAATACAAATGACTCTTCCCCTTTCAGCCTGATTTTGCTGTCACCATCACTGGAGTGAATTAGCAGCTCCAACTCCAGTAGTCACAGAGGAAAGGGGGCTTTGCTTGGGTATATCCAAATGGACCAGTCTTGATGGAGCTGATATGAGTTGATGTACACTAACACACCCAGCAGCCCCTGGGCGAGTGTGGGAATGATCTGGTTTCATCCACATCCCTTAACGAAGCACAATGAACTCAGCAGAAAGGTCTGTCCTTCCAAGGACTCTACTGAGCTAGGACATTAGACTGGGCTTAGTTGGCAAACTAACACGTGACTATAGCAGGGGCTTTCAAAGTTAAAAATCTATTTGAAATTAGAACCAATTTACTGAATTTATGGTAAAGGCACTCTCACGTAAGAAAGTGACATCCTAAAAGGTTCACAATTCAGCTCTACATTGCCTTCAAAAAGCAAAACTTGGGTCAACATGTTGAATAGGTAGAAATGAGCTCACCTCTGTTTGCCTCAACAGAACAAACTCCAGTTACATTGGCAGTAAATTTGGTCCTGGCTTTGCACTTTGAGAGGGAATCTTGAAAAACAACCTGCACCAGGAGTTCTTTTTTTTTCCTTCCCCTGTTTTTGAAAGCTTCATTGGAATAGACACTCATGGAAAAGATTACACTTTTAATCCAGACTCTGCAGTAAGGCCCAGCCTGCAAGAAAAAGGTGACAAGATCAGTAAAGATTCAATTATCAGTTTTAGAATTATTTAGGATACAGTGAAACCAGAAATACAGCACCACTATTACACCTAGGGAAAGATTTTTTCAAGACTATATGGGAGTCAGGAGATGCAGAGGACCACCTGGTAAATTTTCAAATACACCCAAGATGAGACACCCAGAATAGTCTGGTCCTCTGAGAAAAGCATTCAAAGGGTGTTCTTGTCTTCTCTAATATTTACCAGATAAAAACATATTTTTGTGGAACTTACACTGACTCATAGTTAATGGTGGAGCTGTATTTATTTTCTTTATCACTTGAAGATCTGGTCTGATAAGTAAAGAGACCAATTAATAAAGACTACAAATTTCTGTAACTGTAAGCCATATATCCAGTACGTTCTCTACCACCACAAGACCAGATTACTTTTTCACATTATGGATCTCTAGTTCAACGCTTGCTCAAACATCCAGTTCTGAGAAAGTGCCACAATTTTGAGAAATATCACTGAAAACTGGACATTAAGTTAGGTATCTTCCTTCAAGGTAACATCTTATTTAGATCAGGACATCATTTTCTCTTCTGGCTCTTGAAAAACATTTCGTTATTCATTCGGTGTGTCCTATTAGCAGAAAATAGAGAAAGTTCTGATGCATCATAGCACGCATCTGAAATTCTAATTCTAATTAACAAGAAGTCATCTGTAGTTGTCCAACATCATATTATTAATTCACAAAGCAATAAAGGAATATATTTCAGGCTGAATGAGAAGATAGGTACTGAATCGGGTCATAGTATTTCACTACACATAATTTGTCATTGATCTTTAACTATTTCAAACCTATAGAAGTCAAGCTGTACAATACCTTAGTGTAAATATAATTTCTCATATATAAAAATTGGTTACACTGATATGATTTATTTTCATGAACTTAAAACCTAGATTAGTTCTAAATCTGTATAACCCAGGGTTGCATAAAGAAGCATATTTTCACTGTGAATATGTAGACTTTTGCTGTCTATGTATTTTTGAGCAAGAAAGGCAATTCTAGGGACACCATAATATGCTTTCTGGCATTATGATCAAGATGTACATTAATTTATTTAAGAGTTATATTTAGTAAAGGGAACTGTAAGTTTGATAATTCATTAAAAAAGCACAACTTTGCATTCAAAAAGTCTTAGGAAAGACTTTTAACCTACACCCCAGAAAGGAAGACTTTTCAAAATGCATTGCCACTGAACAAAACTTTCTTCTTCCTGCTCATTTCAAAAAATTAAGTTAATTCTAAAGTACAGAGAAACCCAAAATCATTCATCCATCCATCCATTGCCTTTCCAGCAAGAGAATATGCAGTTACTAAAATTTTGTACAATTAGTGCTCTGAGAGTCCTTAAAATGCAAACCTCTAAGAGGAGTAAAAACAAATCAAAGTTAATCGTGATTGGCTGGAACAAAATGCTTAAATCAATACGTCTATGGCTCATCTGCTTGTCATTTAGCCATTACCTGGGAGACGAAGACCTCCTGCTATGCCTTATTTTTTATTTTTTTTTTTTTTAATACCTAGTTACTTCTCCCTCCATTCTGCAGACACATATGAAGCCAAAGTCATTCCAGACTCCCACTGTTTACTTTTCATATTTTATGTCACTTATTCCTGTTTGTTCTTCGCATTGGATATGGAGATAAACACATACGAACATCGGGATGTTTGAAAAGTTTAGTACAACAGCAAGAGAGGGTAAAAGCCAGCAGCACACATCTATAACATCCTGGAGAAAACAACAACAAAACATAACAATTCTCCTAAAGAAGAAAACACACATATTAAAAGATTTTCTTTGAATTGAACCTTACAATGAAGACGAGAACTGCACGGTTTAGAAATAATTTGAAGTATTTCTTCTCCATGTACAGAAGCCAGGTTAAAACACACTGCTGGCACAAACTGAGAAATAGAAACCTCATTGTCTGGTGCTCAACAGACCAAAAGCCTAAGGACATAAGGCATATAACTAAGGAAAGGGTATTTTGGTGACCCTATGGGCACACAGTGCCTGATCCTTATCCTCCTGGCACCAACAGAAATCCCAAATCCGTTTAGGTCCGTCGTGTTTGACCAGGATCTGCCACTGGGATCGGAATCAGACTCGTTGTCTACACACTTGGCTTTTACTGAAAGCCACAAAACTTCCCCAGAACCATAGCCCCTGGGTTTTTATGGCAACACGCATCTGGGCAACAAAGGGTACTTGGTTGTAATCGTGACAAAGCAAAGACTTTCATTCCGGTTCCCAAACTGGAATACATAAGCATTTCTTCTCTTGGGGAGATAAAACAGACCCAGTGCCATCTCTGGAAGAAAATCCTATGATGCAACCTCAAAATAAATACACTTATTTGCATATACAAACACTAGAGCCTCATATGTATCTACTAATATCCCTTCCTTACACTGTTTGGAATATCACATATGCTACAGCTCACACCAACCAGAATAATGAGGGAGGTGTTGTTTTTTGATATTTTTATAAGTTCATGTAACTCTACAGTCAAAGCGACTCTAGGTTCATCCAAGCTATCACGTTAAAAAAAAAAAAAAAGACTGATCACAAGGAAGTTTATTTAATAATTAGCTGTCTTAACTTCAGTCTTTATATACAGTCTCTATTACAGCCTAATCACAGCACAGTTACAGAAAGGCAAATTCTGAACCAAACAGCTACTGTCACCTCCCTCTCTCTTTTCCTTTCCCAGCAGGTTAAACATGGAAAAAGCTAAAAAAAAAAAAAAAAATCTACTGGGAGTGCATCTAAAATGAAGCGTAAATAGGTATGGAAAACCTATGAGAAAACTGTTATGGAAGGTGCCTGAATGGCAAAGTGCAAAGGGTGACAAGAAGAAAATTGTGATGGCATACAAAAGGCAAGAGAATAAGAAAGATGTGATACAATAGATAGCTGGCGTGAGCCTATCAACTGGCTGGTAGCTCCTGTTCCACCCACCTCCCCCTCAATACCTTCATTTTTTTTGTTATGATAAAGGACATTCATGATCAGTAACAATGTTATAATGATAGTAAATGCAGGATTTAAGGTATATAAAACCTTCAGCCAACATTAGAAAGCCACCAAGGGGGAGTTACCTTGCACGAGGTTCTATTTAGTGATGGCTCCACTCTTTCACTCCCTGACTGCAAATCAGCATTTTTAGTGGACAATAGGCTCAGCAGTGGCCTTATGATTGCCTCTTTTCAAATGGAAATGGCTATCCTAACTCCTCTGCCAGGTTTTTCTTACTAGAGCACAAATTGCAGTTTACAAGGCTCTAAGGGGAAAAAAAAATTCTTAGCTGAATATCTTTTTTTTATTCGACAAACTGACATGTAAATTACCCTTTAAGTGCTCCACTCTAGGGCTCTGATCATCTCCTAATTGTCACAGTCAATTGTAGCCAACAGTCTCTTCAATCCCAAGCTCTTTGACAACAAGCATAAGGATCAAAGCAGAATCAGCTCCCTTCAATATCCTTCTGTTTAGGATGCTACAAAAAGCCTGAAAAAGAAAGGTGTAAGGGCATTAGTGGAGAAGGAACTGAGAGTGGAAAGTACTATAGCAGTCATTTTCTTCTTCACTAATATTATATATCCTTATACGGTCTGTTACTCTACGTTCAGCACGAACACATAAACATCCCAGAGAATAAATATGGTTAGAAACGACTCGGATATGTTACTACTTAAAAATAAATGCATAATGCATTTCTGCTGCCTCCTGTGTGCCTCCCCCCATCCCTCTCTCCTCCATTCTGGGAAGGAATATAGCAGTAATTATTTTTTAAGCAAATTTGTTTGGTTGCTTTGCGTTTTGTTTTTTTCCCAAAGCAGTCCCACACTGTCTTCCAGGATGAGCTGGGCTGCAAACCAGCCTACCCTGATGGAAACCCATCCCAAGTCGTATTCATGGAGCCAACACGACTTAGCCATGAAGCGGGTTATTTGTGCAGCTCTGCTTTTGCTGTCTGAAGTGCCTGTAACCCAAGGTCAGGCAGAGGCTGGAGCAAAACCCTCTCATTCGGTTGGAGTCCAACCCTACGAACAGCCAGTTTCAGTCACATCCAAAACGACTGGGAAGAAATACAAGAATAACTACTGCCATCCTCAAAGTCTGCACAGGGGAAAAAAAAAAAAAAAAAAAAGAAATTATTTGCTGTAATTCTGAAAGAGGATTCACCTTTTATTGTATTCCAGGCCACTTTAAATCAGCACCGCAACACGTTACTTAAATTTCTGTACTAGCTTGCTGTGTTTGATGATATGAGCTTGCTTGCTCTGCAGTGTGCTTTCATACCCTCAGCACCTCACAGACACTCAAAGTAAGCCTTGTCAAAGTCGTGTTTCTAGGGAAAAGGAGTGAGGCGGAGCTATTCCAAGTCGTGTTTTTACTTCAGAACTTGTACGTATCCCCAAACGTAGCAGTAACTCCCACAGAGGCTGGCAAACAGCTTCTGCCACACGGGCTGCAGGGGAGGAATAGCACCGCTCCTGCAAAAGATGTGCTGCTGAAGTGGGAGAACGCCTGCAGGATACCAGGGAGGCAAAGTGGGGATGTGCCAAGCTCTAGAGTAACTCAAATGGATCTCCAAACGGATAACCGAGCTCTGTAGGGTCAGGCAACTGGATCCTTTTGGCCTCTAAAATGATTGTGCTGCCAAAGAGAAGGCAAGCAAGAGACTTCATCCATTTTCCTGGAGCTCTGTCTCTCCTACTCCTGCAACACTTTCCACAAGAGATAGTTTGAACACTTGAAAACCAAAAATAGAGGGAGTTTGGAGGTGAAGACCTATTTGCCCCTTCATAAAAAATTCATTCACTTCATACAGCTATTTTTAAGACACTGCCACTTGACATTTCTTAAAGAAGATGCACCTTATCCATCAGCTCACATAACATTGGAGGAAGGGTTAGATGAGACAGCTAGAGGAGTTCAAGAACCTGCTGCCCCCCTGCTATGGGTCACATTTTCCCCACCAAAATGCTGAGCTTCTGTGTTCAAGATGAAGTGACCTAGAGCCATATACCAGCAGAAAACCATGTATTTGTCTAACAGGATTCCAAAGGAAAGCTTTAAGGTAGATATTCCTAAACCATCACCTACATCATACTCCCCAAAGATGACCAAAAGGTTTAAAAAGCAAACAATAACCCTATTTTTAGAGTTATTATAGGGAAGACTCAGAGCTCATAGAGAAGACAGCACAGATACAATGATGCTTCCTACAGAGCTGTCTCTGCACCCACCTACTGCTGCCTGCTCCTGCCTGCAGCCACCGATGCTCAGAGACCACCTTGCAGATGAACATTACTGAGTTAGAGATGCTAGATGTAGATAATGCATTAGATACAAAGACTGGTGAGAAAAAGAGTGTTTTCGATAATGAATAGGAATAAAAAAGTCGAAATTTCTCATGGGAAAGATGGTCCAAAAAAACGTTGATTGGGAAACATCAAAGCACTCATTTGAATGATGTTGAAATAATACAGAAGGTTAATCTAATATATCATTTAAAATAAATGCAAAGCCAAAATTATAAAATTGAAGGGAAACATTTGTCTTGTTAAGGGGTTTTATTTCCATATTATCAAAGGGAAATATTTTAACTCTTTCTGACCAAAAATTTCATAGGAAAAGGCATATTCTAAAGAAAATTTTCCAGATTAGTGAAACATGCTTTCCCCACCAGCAAATTTACAAACATTTTGCATCTATATATAAATATCAATCTTTCCCAGACAGCTAAATTCTGAGGTAGCTCCGATTAATATGGTCACAATATTTTCCTTGACATTCCACTATAGAAGGCAAATTCCATTATTTTCTAGGAAGATTATTCCAAGACACTAGGACACCTTCCAAAGGAAACTTTCCTAACATTAGCAAATTGCTCTGTGGCTATTTAGCTCACTGGAATTAACTTGGTATATAAAGATATTTTCAACTCTTCACTCACCCACAAGAATGCCATATGACAAGAAAAAGCTAGAAGGTCACCTGTAATATAATTATTATGTTTTTTTTAAACTGCTTATTTAAACAACAGAAACATTTACAAATAGCAGGACATCAGCTAACACAACCCACATTATTTTTCTCACCTTACTTGAAAATGCATCCAAATACTTACCACACAACTGTGGGCTCCCAGCTTTGTCTGTGGAGTTGTTGTTGACAGTCTGCAGAGAGATGAGTAGCAGAGTAGTCCTGGACTTTTTCCTTGTTTCCAGAAGCTAAATCATAACAAAAAAAGGTTAAAATAATATTCTTTTTCTATCAGAACTTTTCCATGGAGACAATTGCTGTAGTGTTTGCAAACTACAGATTTCATTACCAGAAAGTAGTAGAGGGTCCACATGACCATGAATGGGAGGAGATAAACTCAATGAGACAACTTTCCCTTAAAATAAGGCATACATTATGGAAAAAGTTGAAAAAAGCCCACCCTGCTCTAACAAGGAATATGTTCTTTCTTGCAACGCAAGGAACCCACAGCAAGAGAGACCATTAGATGGACTAAGCCATTTGTTGCACGTGAACATTTCATGATACTTGGGTTCCAATTTATTATGAGGGATTGAACAATTGCCTTGCATGACTTTATCAAGGGAAATAGGGCTATAATATCACTCATATGCTGGAGCAGCAGTCAAGAAAGTAGCTCCTCCAGATGCCTCCCACCCAGAGGAGCAAGTCATGGGGCTGCCTAGGGGCACAAGGGCTCTTCTGGAAGCATTACCCCAAAAAAAAAGCACTGAAAGCTGACCAGAAGCATGCTTTACTGATAGGATGCTGGTGCCTTTTTCTACAGACTTTAACATAAACCCCCAATCTGGTTGTAAAAGAGCAGAATAATGGTGCCCATTGTGTCCCTGACATTTCTCTCGGAGGGGGTGGCTTTTTAGTAAGCAGTTATATTTCTTTACTTAGTTCTCCTCCTGCAACCATGGATTTTTGCAGCCCTTATTTTTCTGCTTCTAAAAAGTAAAAGGATGAAAGGTTATATCTGGGGAGTCTAGAAGTGACAGCCAGAGCATGTGCATTGATGCAATGTGAAAGTCCATGGTTATAACCACTATCGCAAGTGGTTACTGATAGGACTCCTAAATTACAAACGAATAACCGATGTGCTCTGGTCATTAAATCCTTGTTCAATTCAGTCTTTCAGGCAACAAAGACACTATTTCTCTCTGGGATGCCTTGCAGGTATCAGTGCTGAGTTTGCTAAGAATATACATCACGTCATTACCTCTGCAACGTCCAAAGCCATGTGAAGTGCTCTCAGAAGTCTTTGGGAAGCCATCTGCTTTAAGCTTCAACTGGGACTTGTTTTAAGGAAGTCACATGCTGCTTTTTAAGTGATTATTTCTAGATGGTGCTCAGGGGCAGGGAAGGCGGGTTGGTGACCACAGGCCCTTCTGTGCAAAGGCAGAGATTCAAGCCATTGAATACATTGACAGCAATGATCACAGGACTGGCACTGAAGGAGCCAAGTTGTGTGGAACTGCTTGTCCTTGGGGAGAAGAGGCTTTCTTGGGTGTCTTCATAGCTCATTAGCACAGTTCCTACCACAGTTAGCTCAACCACACAGCTTTGACTCTAGCCACAGCCTCCTAAGCCCAGGAAAACAATCACAATCCTATTTTACAGAGGAGGACATAGAGGTTATTTTGGCAGTGGGATCCAAGTCTATTAAAAGCTAATAAGAAGATACACTGTCCAGAGAGTTCACCAAGGACCTAAAAAATTGGTTTCAGCGCCATGGCCACAGCATAGCAACCCCCAAGTCCTAATCTGTGCTCAAGCTGTTGGGTATCACAAAGACTTTCTTACTTTTAACTCCTACTAGGTCATCAGCAGGCAGCTGAATGTACATTGGCAGTGCTCATTTGAGGCTCACGCACAACAAAATACAGAACAAGGACATCATTCACGGACGCCAACATTAGAACTCGATTGTAAAGAAAGCTGTTTTAAATAATAACCAGAGAGTTTGAAATGGCATGTCTAACCACATGTCTGTTAAGAAGAATATTACGCAGCATTTATCAGCTCAGACAGGAGCCTGCTTCATAAAACTGGTTTCAATATAGGATTTTAAGTATATGGCAACTGATCGAGTAAATATAGACATTACTTTACACTAGGAGGATTTCTATCTATTACTAAGCTGTAATTTTAATTGACATTATGCAAAAAGAACCACAAGAATAGAGCGAGTGCCCATTTCTCACAGCCCGTCCATCTTGCGTATAGTTACTTAAGGCTCATATACCACCAGTTTAGAAACATGCATAATTGCTTATGGTCAGCATCGCATCACTGCCAGATCACACATTAAACAGATAACCACTATTATTATAAGAGCAACTTCCTTGACCTCATATTTTGGTCTGGCTCTGAATTCCTGTACTTTACCAGTTTGGTTTGTTGTATTATGCCAGCCTTCTGCCTCTACATGCCATTTTCTACTCCTGTAAGTGACCAGTGCCATAGAGAGTTTACTATAAAAATGCATATTTGAGCACACGAATAGAATAAATTGAAGAAATATGATCACAGTTGCTCCTGCAATGTTTTTATAAACACAGAGTCTCTGCTTTTTTATTATAGTTAAGGTACAGTGTGTTATTTGGCAGAGGAATATGACTTGAAAATGTAAAAGGTTCAGGCAACCACACATTTGGAAGTAGAAATCTTTCCTTAAAACATGGCTCTGGTTTTTAAACATAGCAAAATTTCTGGAAACTTCAGTTTCTTAAAGTCTGCCAAAACTCCAGTCACATGTAACATATTCTTGGGGCTTACATATAATGTTTCAAGTAATAAACAACATCTTGTTTAGAGGAGGATGGAGAAAAAAGGGGGAAAGCACTCATTAGGAGTCAAAGCTTTATATCAGTACTGAAAACAAAGCATGTTTCTTGCAATGAAACCTCAGAATAACTTTAATAAAGTATTAATAAGAGATCCAGGTGCTCTTCACACCTCTAATAATTGCAGTTATAATAGTAGGTTAAATTCTTGCAGTAATTAGATATATTACAAAGGAAAGAAAATTTAACACGGATTGAAGCGCACTAAGATTTTCAACAACAGAAAGAAAACATCTACTTATCCTAATGCAGTAACAAAATAAGTTACATATTTTACATAGCCATACGTCGTCAGTAGCCCTTCAATGCTCTCCAGATAACTCATTTTTCATGCACTTTTTATTCAGAAACAAGACTGTATTGTTTTTTTCAAAACAATGTTGTTTCCATATGAAGGCTTATCATGCAGAATATTCACAGCTTAAATATATGCACAGTCATCTCTACCAGTCAGACACCATTTCAGTCCGCTCATCAGAATGCACATTAACAAAATGATATCAAGATACAGAAATAGCACACCACAGACAAGATTGAAGCATGGGCCATAATACCTACCTCACTGGGATCTAGTAAGGTATAGTTAATTAATGTTTATAAAGCACTACAAGCTCCTCAGATCATCACTCCAATTCATTATTGCCCCCATTTGTTTTGTGTCCCACTTTCCCCCTTAATTCAACACTGAATTTCTTTGGGAAAGTGTTGCATTTATAGAGTAATGAACAGATGAAAGCAATTGGAGTGATTTGGCCTTGCTGCATTTGCAGGTGTATAAAAGGGAGCAGCAACCCTTCCCCTTCATTTCTGATGAAGTTTTTTGGCATCAGGTCTAAGGAGAGCGTGGAGCTTCATGACTTAGAATGTTTTTCTCCAGAAGCCACCTTTGACCAGAACTGTGTCAAGAATTGCAACAAAAAAAAGTTGAAGGTGAGACTGTAACATTAAAGAACTTGATATTAGCCTGGGAAACTTTCTTGCTCACGTTTATGTTAATTAAAGATGGGCATGAGCTATAAAGCTCAGAGGGTGTATGGATGCAGGCATCTGGTTCTTGCCTCATCTCTAATAATTATTAGATACATTGGATGGAAATAGTTGGAAAGAAAATCAATAAGAGAATGAATCAAGAAAATTAATGGCAGATTCAAATACTTACATGTATAGGATTTCACTCAAGGGCGAGACAAGATAAAATTAGTAGTCTGTATTAAAACAAAACAAAATACAGTTTGATCAAACTTCCATTCAGTGGAATCTTTTTAAAAGACTTTAGATTTTGGCATTAAATAATTTGGGTTAGAGAACTTAACAGAAAAGAAAGGAAAAATTATCTAGTGAAACTCTAAGGTTGCTATAGACTTTCAGAGAAGAAACCAGATTAAGACAACAAAATTACTGGTGGAAGAAAAGCTGATAAAGAAGACTAGAATTTGATAATGGAGGAATTTAATTATTCAGGTATTGATTGGTATGATAACTATGTGGAAGTTAACAAAGTTTGTTTGTAGTGGCAATGTTATTAGTCCACTGAGCAGCCAGTGGCTATGCTGAGCCCCATACTTGAGATAGGCATGTATATCATTATAAAATTAATTTTAATTATAAAATCTAACTTTAATTACATTTTACTTCAATATAACTTTTAAAGTTAATGATAGGGCGTTCAAGCCTCACTATCCTAAAGATCCACATAGATTTAAGAGATAAATCAATAGAAAACATTCTTACCAAGAAAAGGTTGGGATATTCACAAAGTAAATAAACCCAGGTCAAAAGAACAATTAAGAAAGAAAACCCAACTATTCTCTTATTATCCACTCAAAAAGGAAAATCTTACTAAGAATAAAAGAATTGGCAGTGGTGGGGCGAAATGTGCCAATGACACACAAAAATGAAAATCTGATACTAGTCAACCAGGGGAAAGGAAATATGCTTTAGTGGGGGATGTTTTGCAGTTATTTTGATTAAAAAGTGCTTCTGACTGGACTTCAAAGATGGGACCTCATCTCTCAGGACTACAAATATAGTTTCTCGTTTAGATATTTTTGCTCCTGACATACCAAACCAAGGACTTAGTAGTTTATAAATGGACTCGACATCATACGGTCCCATGACCAGAAGAGTCATCTCCAGTTCCATATATTATATATCTAACCAGTGTATCATAATCAACATACCTGGTAGCAGGTACTTAAAATCCTGTTCTACCCCACATTAGAAGAGCTCTAGCAAGAGGAACGGGCAGCAACCACCAAAGCTGATTGAAGCTGAGGCCTTCATGGTTTAGATCTCCTTCAGATCTATGTTAAAATTGACTTGATTTTCCCATGGGCTCAGGACACACTTTCATCACCTGAAAGGTGAAAGGAGGCACCAACAGTTGATAACAAGCTTTATAGAAAACTGCAAACTTCTCCTCTACCATTGAAAGAATGGTGTCTAACCCTGGGGGGGTGGAGTTTAGGGATCCCCATAGGGTTTGACATGTTCCCAGGATGTGGAGTAATGCATGAAGAGCCTGTGTCATCCACCAGAAGCTTCCTGGCTTACATAAATGTTGTTTTGCCTTGCTTTTCTCTTGGCTTGTCCAGATAGCTCAGATCTCTTGAATATTATTGCCATATCATGTTTCTGTCACAGGCGAGAAAAAGGTGGTCTCAGGTTGGTCGAAAGTTTTCTCATTGTTTAAAAAACGATTAATTATTGTCATGAAAACTAATCTTCTTTCGGGGTAAAACACAGTTTTCATTTAAAAGAAAAAAAAAAATGTTTGTTTGGAATCATAACCACAATGCTCCACTGCTTGTTCCTTGCCATGCTTTATACGCTAGGCTGCAGTTCATGCAAAGTATCGTAGCACTTCAGCAGAGAGTCCTGGACACCACAAGAAGCAGAGCACCCTGCTTATGGAGGACTGTGGCACCCAAACTATAACACCCATTAAAGAGGTCCATTAAGAACTAGATTATGCAAATTCCATTTGTATCAGTCTTGAATTTTTCATTTTATGTCAATTCAATGTGGGGGAGGGGAAGCTGTTTTCTGTGTAAAATGCTAGCTTTCTAATATTACAATCATGAATGTGATATTAATCACTTACTATATTTACCGAAGATTGCCAGGGTCATTATTGTAATAAAGATTCACATAATAAAGATGTGAACAGGAATCTGGGAAGGACAGTAAACATCTTAAAATAGTCAAACAATGAAAAAATAAAACATAAGAAATTAGTATTTTGTTTCAGATTAGTATATAGCTCATATAATTTAATAAAACATTGAGGATTATTTTTGCAACAGCAAATAAAAATACACTTCTTGAGCCAAAGAAATCCACAAGAAATGTAGATAGAGATCTGTAATAAATCAGAAATGTTAAGAAGCATCCCAACAGTCGTTTTGATCTCTTGGTACTGAAGTAACACAACTGTAGTGCATAAGGGTTAACTCCTCAGCTCACATAAATCAAGTTAACACCATTTAAGTTAGCAAAATGTATTCAAAGACAAATTCATTTACTCCAGCCAAAGATCTGTCCCTAGCTCTATCCTTTGCATTTTATACCACATTAAGTATTTTAACACATTCAGCTTTAAAGCCCAATATACTTCAATATAGTCTCCATTACTTATACACACTTTTGTGTACACATGCATATGCAAAGGAATACATACATATGAAATATTTTTCTAAAACATAATATAAACAAATTAACATAACACTATTCATAGTTATGAAAAAATAGAATAGGAACAGTTTTGCAGGATTTAGTGAAAATCCTAATTTGAGTCAACCAACGTGGATTTATGTTTAGGAAATCTTGCTCAAATAATTTGTTGGAATTCTTCAAAGATATCCCTGCCAAGGTAGACAAGAAAATTGTTACGGATGGTATACAATATGCCTAGACTTTCAAAAGAGTGTTTGATAAGATCCTACACTGGAGATTACCAGCAAGGTACAGAGCCACTGCATCAACGATAACAAACTTTAATGAACTGATAAGGGTCTGAAAACAGCATTCACCCAATGACTTAGAGATTGGCAGTCAATACAGGGTAGTGCTTCGGTCAGGTTAGGAGCTTGTCTTGTCTCTAATCTATGTAAAAGAATTAAATCAGAATATCAAAGGTAACGTATCAAAATGAGCCGGGGACATAAAAGTGAACAGGGGCTCTCTCAACAATTGTCTAACACCGGTTATAAATGCCAGATCCAGATCACCAGCAAATGCAGCATCAGCACCGCTGGAGGATGGAGTCAATAGAGCAAAGGAAACAGATTTTACTGATACGATGGAAAACGTGAAAACACGCTCCGTGTGGGCAGAAGGATGGAAAGGTATGGTGGAGGGTGCTAAACAAGAGGGAAAGGGAGATCTAGGTGTTGCTTGGAGAGAAGGGAAGAACTCAGGGAGGAACTGGAATTCCAGGAGAAAGGAAAGAATAGGTGAAGAGGATGCTTTGAGCTCTTTAATCCTTAGGAGATTTTTTTCTGTCCCAATTTAATGTGTAAGTGTCTGGGTAAGACCTTTTATCCCAGAGATGGCTACCTTCTGCTTTTAATCTAAGGGTCAGATAACAAAGCTTATCCTGTTTCCCTTGAACCCAAGCTCCATGTAGTTCTGAAGCACTGCCAGCCTCCTTCTGCCTCAAGGGTTGACAGACCTGTTCAGAATAGCTCTGTGTAACCAACAGGGGACAGGGCAAAAGCCTCAGGGCTCGTTTCTGTGCTACCAAGGGTCAGTTCTGTGTTGGAGGACCATGACAGCCCTCCTGATGCTTTTTCGAAAGCACCAAAGAGATTATGGCTCCTCAACCTCATTTATGAGAATGTCTCCTCACTTTGAGTGTGTCCCTTGAAAATGAGTCTGGGGCTCCTAAAACTTGGAGGGGCTTTAGAGACATGGAGAAAAGTGAAGATGGTAGCTGGGGCCTTTGACCCCAGTCCCAGTTGGATTTTTGATATTTACCAGGGACCATGTCCATGAAAAGAAGGTGGCAAGGAGGAAAAAGAGCAAGAATAGGACTCTGAAGTCCAATGGTTAGGCCCTTTGTCTGATAGAAGGATAAGCCAATAAACTTTGATGAAAAAATAAAATTTACTGAAAAAATTGCTAGACAGGGATGAACAGATACACTCTCACATCTGAATTTATTCAACTACAGACTTTTAGCCATCATTTTGACCCTGATGGTAACTGCACAGGATTTAACCAGGCGTTTAAATACATGTAGCTTTAGTTAGGAATGGGCTTTGCTCACTATGGCTCTCATACTTCTTTCAACTTTTACATCTATGTTACTTCAAGCAACTTGTCCAACACTAGAGCCAAACTCTCTTCCATTTACTGCCATATCTACTTCACTTATTTAATTGGACCATCTTTCAACAGCAAGACCAAAAGGATTTGGCCTTGGGAGCATTTATCAGAACTGTACAAAGATTAAAATTTCAGATTATTACATTTTTTTACCAATTATTCTCTTTATTATCCTTACACAAGAATGCTCTCAAGAGAGCAGTCTGACATTGTGATGGTCACTGGATTCATGGCTGTTCACAATCTAACAGACGCCATGGGAAATGTCTTTTACATCCCTCATTGCCCAGAGCAATCATCTCCAGGCCCAAAATGGCATTTTCAATGCCTTTTTGGATCACCAACTCCCTGGTAAGGTTGGGTTCAGTCCTCCAAATTTAAATGTAAAATTTTTTTAAGACTTTTACAGGGGTTTCTTTATCACTGTGGATCCTGGACACAAACCTGAAGTTTTCTGTGCCTCTTAAATACTCTACACTGACTTCAATTTTTTTTCATCAGCTCTGTGCTCGTGTTTTCCTCTCTGTCATAACTGTTTCTTCACCTGCCCAAAACCAAGAGATTTCTTATTTTTCTTTCTGTTTCCAAGTTTCTCAAAGTAAGTTCACAGTCCACCCAGCACTGCCATTTTAGTTCCTGAATAAAACCTCACTGTTTCTCAACTGGCTGCAGAGTTTCTTCCCCTAAACAAGCTTTGCTAGCTCTATCTCCTTTTTTCAGGAGAAAATCTTTTTAAAAAAGAGCCAACCACCCCAAAAAAGAAAATAATTATTCATTATAAAGGCAAGTTGCTTCCCTAAACAGAGAGCATATTTAGGTATCAAAAATAATTATAAACATAAAGGTCTTCTGGGATTTTGACGCACATAAACAACAATTTTAGAGTCTTTTCTCAATCTTGCATCACAGAGATCTACTTTGCCTTCTTCCCGCTTTGTACTTCACCCAGAGTATTTTTGTTTAGCTCGCCTATTGGTCTTTGAAATTTCAAAATCACGCAGGTTTATTTGCGACTTGTGTTTCTTTCCCCATGTCTGTGTTCAGCTCTCTAATGACATTCTCTTTTGAGTTGCCTCAGAGGAAGGGAAAAACACAGGTTTTTTAAAATGTCGCCATTCTGAGGAAGCATCTGTATGCTAATTCACTCTCAACTTTGCTAGCAGAAAATTTAAAGGGAGATAGTTTTTAATAAATGAAGACCGGCGAGCAGTTAGAAATCTTTGTAACGTTACTGATTTCTTGGGAGATTTTTTCCTCCCATCAGCCTTCAAAGCTGTTTCTTGACTTTAGGAGATCATTATAAGTTAATACTCTACTACCAAAAGTCCCGCTCCACCTTAAAAAATTGTACTGAATCTGTCAAACATCAATTTTGAATCAATGCCAATTCAGTATAAATAAAGTGTGATATGGACACTGCAGCAAAGGGTAGCCTGCAAATCAAAAGAACTGTTATCGCACAGGGAACATGATAAATTTTCTCCAATAATTCCAATTTTGATCACCTTTTCCAGAGAAGAACTTTAGTGACTCAAATAGGAATAAGATATGAAGCGATCATTGTTTCCGGCTGTTAAAGGTGCTTGATATAAATGAAGGCTGAGCCTAATCCTTTCTAAAAAAGACCTAAACATTAACATTTTCATAATTAGGATGAAAACTGAAGTGGTGGTTGTATCTGATGAGTTTAAAAGGGGAGGAAAAAAAAAAAGATTATGCCAATTAAAAATGAAAGGTCTAAGGATAAACAGTAAATTCACGTTGAGCTATCCTTTTCACAGCATAGTAGGCATTATGTGAAATGAAACCACCGAGTGAACCAAAGTATTAATGAAGAGAAGAGATAGCTGGACATGTTTACATAGACAGACAGAGCTGGAGGATATATCGACCACGCAGGGAGGTGTCTTGTAATAAACTTGAAGGGGGACAGACTTGTTGGGCCAAGTGTCCCTTCTTTGTCCAGGAATTCCTCATGTCCTCATTACCCTTTCACCTCTGGACAGCTGCAATATTAAAATCTGGCTCACGTCTTAAGGAAATTGAGTTTAATGTCCTTAATTTAGTCCCCAGTCCACATATATCCATATCACAAAACAATCACACAATTTGGCTCGACGGACAGCGTCTGCTCAGGAAAGAGGCCCATCCTGGAATGGCAGGGCTGTTGCAAGGCAAGTTTAAGACCTCTGTAAAGCAAGCGTAGCCTGGGTAATGCATGAATGACCCGTTCACACTCGAGAGAAACCATCTCCTTTTCATTCCTTTGTTTTTCTGGTATCCTTTGCACGTAGCATTTTAATTCCCAAAGCAGTCGGCAAGCTCCTATGTCGTGACAGCAGCCAAGTTGACCTCTTGGGTTCCTCCTTTTTTCCTTCCCCTCTAAATGGAGGGTCACCTCAACAAGGAGCAAGTTACGGGCCCGATTTGGTAGGACTCGCTCTGGGCGAGAGCTGCAGGGTTAGGTGTTGCCCTGATAGATTATGGAGCAGAGAAAATATTAGTGGCATGTTTTGGTCCCGGGGATTGATGTGCAATGCTCCGAATGCAGAAGTCAACTGCTAAATAATCTGGAGTCAGGAAGGGGCAGAGCAGTTGTGGCGGTGAGGAAAAAAAACCACGCCAAGGGGATAAAAATTAATCATCGGAAAGGTTTTATATTTTACCTTAGTAAATCATTTTAACTAATTGATGACATCATATCTCCAGCCAGGATTCTGATTTGAAATCTTGAGGAATTGGTGGGCAGGGCTGTAAAAGGCACTTGTTCTCTTCATCTGGAAAACATTTAAATTGCATGTTTTCTAACATTGTGGATTTTTTCCCTCAGTATCTTTCTTTAAGAATACTTTTTATGCTTTTGTGATGATTTTCTTCTGATCCTTTTGCTTGCCAACATAAGGATCATAAAATAGTATGTAGATGCTTGAAGAGTATTAGTAGAAATGTCAATGTACTGGGTGCGTTTTGGGGTGGAAAGAAGGGTGTAAAATGGAGGATAAGTCTGTCAGCTCGAGGCAGAAGAGGCTGATTTGTAAATAACAAAATTGTAGGATTTATTCTTTTTGATGCACTGCACTTTTATTAAAAGAAAATCCCCTGGAAACCACTGTAAATGGCATGAAACATATAATTAGACTTAGCTTTTCTCACTCTCTGCTTATTTTAATGCTCAGTAACTTCAGCGGTGATTCAGTAACAACTGATTTTATAGAAACATCTGACAATTAGAACAAATATTTGCAGTGTTTTCAGTCTCTGCTCTATATTTCTCCCTGCTCACCACAACACACATGGGAGCTTGACTCCCCTGAGTGTAGATCAGCACCACTTTCTCCACTGCTCCCACCTCTAACCATGTTCACTTCCCAACACCGAATATCAGATGTGTCTTTTCACACCTTTACAATAGAATCATAGAATAGTTTGGGTTTTTGACTGTTAAAGGTCATCTAGTCCACCCTGTCGTGTGGGTGTGTGTGTCCCAATGAACAAGAACATCTTCAACTGAATTAGGTTGCTCAGAGCCCCATTCAACTGGACTTTGATTCTGGTACAACTTTGATTCAACTGGTACCTTGAGTTGTACCTCTGAAATGTTGCCCCTCATATTCCAAACACAGACCCCACTGGTCTATCTTCCCAAAAATGAGTGCTGCCACCAGACAGGCTTTGGCATAGGCAAAGACACCACTGCCAGGCACAGCTGGTGGGTGGGTGGGCACAGGAGCAGACCCAGGCACTCTCCTGCCCCAAGAGCAGATATCCAAGGCTGTGCCATGGTTGGGTTTGTTTTCTTTTGACTGGGCTCCACCAGTTCTGCACTTTCCCTGCTTGGGAGGGTAAGAGGTCTTGCACATAGAGAGCCATCCCCAGAAGTAATTGGTATAGATGAGCCTTAAAGTCATGCAGTGTTGACTTCACTCCCCTGAACCTCCCACAGCCATCAAAGCCATGTGCGTAGCAAACCCTGGGTCATCTCACTCATTTTGTTTTCAACCCTTGGGCAGCAATGTTCACCCCAGTTTACACTCCTGTAAAGGCAAGTGATAGGTGGGAGGATGCCATCAGGATGCGTGCCACCAAGTTCAGCCTCTCTACCCAGGACCATCCACCTCAGCACTGAGTGCAGCAGTTGTAATGTCCTATTCCTTGCCCCTCTTGTCTTGGTGTCTTCTGGGGAACATGGTGGGCCTGTTCATATCTCTGCTGGCTTCAGTGGCATCTGCTGCCCATGCCACTTGCAAAATTAAAGGGTAAATAATGAATATCACTTCTAGTAAGGATCCATTTGCTGGATCCATGCAAATGTCTTTACTTGTAGGGACATAGTTCAGTCAAATTATGACACAGGAGAGAGGGACCCAGAGTTGCAATTCTTGACTCTTGGGAGCCAAGGACATTAATACTCATAGCAACCTAACCCAGGTTACTAAAATTATTTTGGAGACCATTTTTCCTCTTCCCTAACCCAAAATGTGTGAAATGACACCCCTTCATAACCCCCTTCTAGAAGGCACATTGGCAGGTGGACCCCCTGGGTGAGCATCAAACAGTACTTCCATGTTCTGCCTCGTGCATTTTTGTACCCATTTCCAACCTGTCAGAACAAGGGAAACAAACACAGTCAATATAGTCACTTCTGAATTCAGGAAAAAAAAGAAAAAAAAAAAGATAAAAATAACCATTTTTAGAGGGTTTCAGGTTGAAGGTTGCTTGTCAGAATCCAAGAAGAGAGCAGCAGTTGTTCTGACACTGCGGTTTTCACATCCTTGTCACAGATTTGAAGCAGGATAGCTGATGTGTGTTAAAAAAAGATGGTGAGGTTTAAAATAGTTTAGATGCTGCCTGGAGCAAGTCTTAAGAGACATAGTAAGAAGCATTGGTAGGAGTCTACATGCACCTAACATCAACCGTGTGGGCAAATGACTTCTTCAAATGCAGGTACCTTTATCACGACGCTGACCTGGAACACCACAGAGCAAATGACCCAGAGAGGCATCAGGAAATTTCCCAAGAAACATTTTGAATACGTAAATTGGGGAGGGAGTGAGAACCTGGAGAAAACTTTCATGGCGAGGGGAAAAAACAAACAAACAAAAAAAAAAAAACAACAAAAAAAAAGCTCTCTCCTGTTTTTGACTGCTCTAATAACCCAGAGTCTAAGATTTGGGCTTGGAAAGGAGCCAGCTGGCCGAGCCACCGTCCACAGACGAGCTGGTAGACGGAGGGAAGCAAACAGAAGAACTGGCAAGCCTAATGCCACCCCTGACGAAGGGGACCTCTGCCAGTTTGTGGTTAAATCCACAGTTTAGGTGTGTGACGGTCGCTAGGACCCCTCCCTCTGCTTCTCCTGTATCCCTTCCAGTCAGCAGCCATTCACAGAATGGCACCAGTTTTCCAGATATTGGGCAATTCTGTAAACACGGAATTTCTTTGAAAACCGTGAGGCGATATCTAACTGTTTCAAATCATTTGGGCTTCTCTGAGTATCTTTGTCACCCTCGTGTTTCTGTAGATTGTAAAATATACAGATAATCTCCTGAAGTCACAGAGGGAAGAAAATGTTTTCCCCGCCGTGACAGTAAGAATTAGTTGGGACAATCCATCAGTGCTAAAAATTTTCAGATGGCCATCAAAATGCCAGCTTTGCACCCAGATTCCCTGTTGGTACCTTTACCTCTGTTAGCTTAATTAGGAGTCAGGGATGGAAATAAGGAGATACTAAGAAAGCCAGGGAAAAGTCATTTGATCTAGTCCCAAATAGGTAGAATAAGGGCTGCTCTGGGGTTATATCCTTTATATTCACCTTTCAGCCTGGTTAAAACAAAACATGAAAAAAAATCTCCATTTTCCAGGTTAATAGCTCCACCACAAAGTTGTCCATCGGCCTCATGAAGGCACAGCAGTATCCGAGGGGCTTTGGCTGATGTTCTTATTGCTGGATGTCATCACTCCAGCACCTCTGCTGTTCCTTCTGTCCATGGCAAGGGGTGACCCCAACTGCATCTCGGGGCTGATTGCTTTCTCACATGCTTTCAGAATGAAAAAAGAAGGGGTTTAACCCCAGTTTCCACCTGGTCCCTTTGCAGAGATCTTGCTGCCGTGGCCACCACCCTGATGGCCAAAGCCATGGCAGGTCTGGGCAACGGGCTCAGAGCTCACCCCTCCTCTGTGCTGCAAGTGTTGCTCAAGTTTTACCGCTCTTGCTATTACAAATTCAACCCCCAACCAAGGGGAAAAAAAAAAAAAAAAAGAAAAAAAAAAGGGTAAAAAAAAATCTGTTATCACTGAGCATATGCAACTGCTAAACATCCTATTCAATATAACTTCAGCCTGTTCTGAGAACTACATTTCACACTTTCTTTATACAGTATCTGTCTGTCAGATATTGCCCACTAGATTACCATAGTCTACATAATATATTTCCACTGTAAAAAAAAAAAAAAAAAAAAAAAATAAAGTACCTTTTAGGCATATTTTTTACTACCTGGTGTGGAAAAAAACCCAGAGGTTAAAATTTTTTATTTTAATTTTTGCTTTTCACACATACTGTCTTCACTCTATAAATTGCACTAAGCAAGTTTAAACACTGCCATGTATTTGTGCCTCCATTTTGGTGTAATTTCTTATAATCTACTAACCATAAATGGTACTGCACCAACTTAAGGTATTTCTAGAGCATTGCCCTGGTTCCTCAGTTTGACAACAAGGAGCCAATAAACTATAGTCAGAATATTCAAGCCCCCTCGACATTCAAATGTGCCAATAAATAAAAATCCTTAAAAGCCTTCATTTTTTAGTAAATCAAATTCCGAACTGGCATAAGAGAAGGCAACTCCTTGAGTGCTGGGCAGTGTGACTGTAATAATTAACCCCTGGTCGGAGGCGGCGGAGCAGAGGTTGGTCCTTTAATTGCTTTATTTATTTAATTTTTTTTTTTTTTTATGCTTTTCTGGTGATGGTTTTGTCCAGCTGCCCCTTCCTCCTTTCTGTTCCCCCTGTGGCTGGGCTGTACTCGTCCCAACCAGGGTTGCACAACCAGCACCATTTACTCTCCCCCTTTTTGCTGACCAACTTATAACCGACCTGCAGCCTCCGCCGTTCCCTTATCGCCACCAGCTACGAGCGAGGGGGGAGGGTGGTGAGGACCACGATTGAGGTAGATTAAAAATATAACACGAAAATGCCGACGTTGTCTCCCTGGCAGACCGCAGTAAAAATGAATATTAAAAAAAAAAAAAAAAGTAAAAAATTCTTGATGTTTTAAGCACTTCAAATTGAAACAACCTTTGGTCTCGCTAAGTGTCATATAAACAAGAAGGGAACGCTGCGTAGCTGAGATATTTCTTTATGGTTTCCGAGCTTAACCCCACACGGTTTTAAGTAACGTATATGTATTGCAGGAGACCTTCCCGTTGTGTTTAAGAAAATGAGGCCTAAATGCCCTCATACCCAAAAACATACAGGGCCTCATTAATGCATGTACGCCACGCATAGATTATTAACAGCTTCAGAACTAGATAGAAAGTTACATTTCAATAAACACACTTCTACAACTGCAAAGAAGAAAAAAAAAGTTTTGCATTAGGATGTTACTTACTTCATGTCTTTGTCCTGGGAGAATGCAACTAAAGAAACCACATTTTAAATCAGACATTAGATATGCAAATATGTGTTCAGATCAGAGATACGAAAATTATTCAAATGATTAATTATTCATCATAAAAATGTCAATTAATAATTCTGAAGCATAATAGGCATCTTTCTAATGCATCTTTATTTTTCAAGCCTAAATACTGTTGAATCTGTGTTCAATTGCATTCTAACAAGTTTTTAAAAATTCAACAAAGTAAACAACCGACTATAAACAAAAGTGAGCAGCGAATTTTAATCACTGCCAACTGAGCTGAGAAATGTGTCCGAACTCCGATCCCAGAAAAGAAGGGGGAAAAAAAAAAACCCTGACTCTCACAGCACGGGACGGCGGCCGGAGGATGCTCCCTCCTCTCTGCTCAGGGTGAGAAGCCCGTTTGGGTCCTGGGGATGCTCTTCTCCTGCCATGGACAGACAGAAGGACGTTGTGGACGGGAGCTGAGCAGCTCTAGGCCCTCAGAAGCGGCTTTATAAATGACAAAATTAATGAAAACATATGAGGGAGATTCACTTTTAACGCGCAGGGACTCGCACGAGATTAAATATTACAGTGATCTGCTTGTTAGAAATGCCCAGGGATAGATAAATTAAAGCCAGACAATCTTTTCCCTGGCTTTTGGCTCGTATCCTATCCCTACATGGGTTTTCCGCAGAGGAACTTGAAAACTTTGGGAATGTTGATTCAAAAGGTTTCTTCCCAAATACCTCATCAGCGGGTGGGGGGGAGAGAGTCATTCCCTGACCCTTTCTTCCTCTCCTCCATGCCCTCTCCTCCGTGTGGAAATGGGAAAAAAATAAATAAATACAGGCCTTTGCTCTCTAAATCTTAAGTTTATAAGGACACCTGTATCGAGCAAAATTATCCAGCAGCATTTCGGGGCCACATGGGGCTTTGCCTGCTGGGAAAAATTATTCCAGTCTGTCCTATCTTCTACCACCACAGGTAACTGCAGAAAATAATCCCCCCCTGGACATTTTTGTTGTTGTCATTTGGGCTGGTTTGGGATTTTTTTTCTATTTTTTTTTTTTTTCCAACCTCCCATTTTTTTCCCAAGGCGAGGGCAGCTTCTGCACCCCAGAGAGATGTCACCCACGAGGGAGCCCAGAGCTTGTGGCAGCAGCTCCCCCGGCAGAGCAGGGCTGTGGGGAAGGATGCTCTCCCCAGGCTCTGGCTGCAAGTGGGCACATCTCATCTGGCTCCCCTACAAAGGGGATGTCTAGTCCCTAATGCAGGAAGGGTTCCACACTTCAGAAAAAATATTAGGAGAGCCCAGGCTTTGAAGGAGGCAAGGTAAAAGCCTCGCAGCAGCTAGTGGGTTTATAGAGGTGGTGAACCTCTGTCTTCACCAGCCTCTAAAATGTATTAGTTGAAGCCTATCAACTGGAGCATCTCTGCTGATTTCCCCCCAGTTTTCCTCCTTCCACGTAGGCAAGGAAACGCGCTCCCTGTTACTCATCTTGCGCCAGGGAAAAAGGCAAAAATACAGAAATAAATAAGGCCATGAATCCTCCCACCAGGCCATGTCACCAGGTTCCCTACAAAGCCACCAAAGAAGGTCTCAGCAGAAGGCCAAGCTTCCCCTTGGTGGCTAGTCCTCTCCCCTGCCCATGATACCAGAGATCCTTGGAGGTTTGGGAGGGGGGTCTTTCCCTGCACAGTCCTTTTCTCATGGCAATAAGCCACAGGCAACAGGGTTTTCCCACAGCTGGCCTTCCAGCCCCACCTGGGGATGGGGAGGACATGGGGTTGTCTCCAAGGAGGGGCTATCTCCACCACCATGGGTTCGGTGGACGCAGGTCCACCTGAGGAGGAGGAGGGAGCTGGCATCACCTGTGGCATTGCTCGAGCAGGTTTGCATCAGAACCACCATCTTACCTCTTCTCACCACGTGGGAAAACTTGAGGAAAAATGAGGAAAAACCTGCACCCAGAGAACTGTCCTTAACTCCATCTCCCAGCCACCGCCCTGGGTGCCTGACACAAGGAGAGAGCTGGGGATTGTGAGAATATTTTGGGTCTGTTTGGTTTTAAATGGATGGGGTGGGGGCTGGAGGGGGGAAAATAAAGGGAGGCATGGGCTGTGCATGGGGATGGGGACCACGAAGGGGCTGGGAGCCGGGCACCACCCCAATAAAGGCAGGATCTATAGGCTGTCATTATTTCCATCTCCTAAAGAAGCCACACGCCCGTTATTAGTTGAGAGCAGGGCAGGAAATCATCTCCTGGATTAAGGTTAAAATCCATCTCAGAAGGGTTTAGCTGATGGCTAAACCTTTATGTCCAGTGCCCCCCCCCCCCCCCCCCCCCCCAAAAAAAAAAAAAAAAAAGAAAAAGGAAAGAAGAAAAAAAATCTTTAAAAAATTATGCCACCCCCACATACCACATTAAAATAACATCTAATAAGGTTGGGTGTCGTGCCACTCCTGCCAAGATCAGAGCCGTTTGTCGCTCCGACGCCAGCCCTGCCGAGGCTCTTGAGAGCTGGAGAAAACTGTGAGATTGAGAGAACAGGCTGCAAAATTACGAACAGGGATTATCTGACACCACCGACATGTTCCTTACAGCCCTCGAGCATCATCGCACGCTCTGAGGGTTTGTTTTTCGGTGTAGCCGAAGATATATATTTTAATGATACGGCGGCGGCGGCGCGATTGCAGGTCGGGCTGCAGCTCCCCTTAATCTCTGGTTTCATCCTCTCGTTTTGTAATCTGGAAATGTAGGAGCAATATGTAAAGTGTTAGTAACGGGATTAATTTGTCTTGAGAATTTACCGGTTGGGTTTTGGGGGTTGGTGTAGGTTTTTTTTTTGCCTTTTTCTCATAGAAAAATGCCTGGAAATCGAGCAAGCCAGTAATTAGCATTCACTTTTTTTTTTTTTTCTTTTTCTTTCTTTTTATCCTATGCAATCTAAATTCAGTTTAGCTCTTTAAGGAATTGCCAGACTGCCCTTGATTTATAGGCGGTGTCTTCTGGATCTGAGAGGATCTAATTCAAATTAATAATACTTGAATCTGATTTCAGGATATTTGCACCGTGCTATATAATTCATTAAGATATCATCAGTCTGGGTGTGTAATATGGCTCTGGGAGTACAGGTATATTTAGGCACAGATAAATCTGTGCATCCTACAAGAAAATTATGTGGGCATTTAGTGAATAGTGGCAAAAAAAAAATGAAAAATAATAAAAACAAAATCAACAACTTTTAGCAAAGTCGAGATAACTCGTTCCGGGGGAGGGGGGGGGGAATAGAAATAGAAATAAAAATAATCATTAAAAAAACATTAGAGAACCTCGCTCCCACCTTTGCATAACCGCGGATTTTCAGCGGCAGGTTTGCTTTAAGCCGCTCCGCGGCTGGCAGCCCTTGCGCACCCTCCTCCCGGCGCAGCCAGGCTGGCCGGGCCCCGCGGGCACCCCGCGCAGGCAGCCGCGCAGGCAGGGCGCAAACAGGGCGCAGCTTTCCTTCCCCCCCCCTTCGCCCCCCCCCGCCACCTCCGCCTGCCGCGCACGGACCTGCGGCTCGGGGTTGGAGCGGGGGACACCGAGGGGCGGATTTGGGGGGTTTATTTCACCGACACCTTCCCCACCACCACCCCCACCGAGGGCGCTGCGCTCCCGGAGCCCCCCCCTCCCCTGCCCTGCGCCCTCATCCCTCCATCACCCAGGGGCTCCCACTAAGAGAGGACCAAAAAAAAAACCATCTCGGTGGCTCTGATGAGCTGCAAAGAGACATTGCGGGGGGGCGAGGGGGGAGAGGAAGGGAGGGCAAAGGGGAGGAGGGGGGGGGTCCCTTCCTTCCTTTGCCCTGCTTCATCCTCGGAAAGGTGTTCTCTGAGGAGGACCATTTTGGAGCGCGATGGCTATCGCTCTCGCGTCCCAGTTCTTGCTGGAGGCGCCCAGTCAACGCGCAGTTTATCTAAGCTTAATGTAAGTAAAAGTGTAGTGTCGGATCAGTGTACCATTTGTTTCAGTTTGCTGCAGGAGGGGGAGGAGAAGAAGAAAAAAAAAAAAAAGAAAGAAAAAAAGAAAAGAGGAAAACAGAAAAGAAAAAAAAGAAAAGAAGGAAAACAAACAAACAAAAAAAAGAAAGTGCTGTAATAGATTTAACTCTTGTCAAAGGAGGGAAATTGTTCTTTAACACCCCTTTTGGGCAGCTCCACGGTCACCTTCGGAAAGGAGCGCACGAGTGGGGCAAGACGTGAAGTTTGTCTCTGGCTCCAGACTCTTTCCAGCTCTTTTGGAGGAAGAAAGGGCTGCGGGTTGTGCTGGGAGTTGAGCATGAGCGGATTCGGGGCTCAGCCCTGCCATCTCCCCCCCCCCCGACCCCCCTCCTTTTTTTTTTTTGCAGATAACCGCTCAGCATCCCCAGCTCGGGCTGCCTTTACTTACTTGGATATTACTTCTCAATTACGCGCGGCGTAAACCCCAGCGTTTTGATTAACAAAACAGCGGAGCAGTGGTTAAGAACACTTTAAACTTCAAAAAAAAAAAAAAAGAAAAAAAAGAGAAAGAAAAAAATATCCCCCTGGGAAGTGGGCTCTGAATTGGTTAATAATGTGCAGTACTTGCTAAATTGCTGACTTCCAGATGTGGAAAATATCTTTCTTGTTTAGGACCTACGTAACCTGATTGGATTACGACAGAAGCGTCACATTGGAAGGCTTTTGAGTGATGATTTAATTAACCATACAGTAGAAAGCTGTATTTGCCAGGAAACCCCTTCCATATTTGCATAACCAATCCCTTCAGTGCAAAGGTGGAGTCTGGGTTTCTTTTTTTTTTTTTTTATCCCCCCCCCTTTTTTTTTTTTTTCTACATGTAATTTTATTTTAATTTTAAGACTCGAAAAAGGTGAAAAACTTGTAACCTCCCTGAAGTTCGGTCCCACGCGTTCCTCGTCCGGGCTGTCTCTTCTAACCCCCCCCCCCATCCAGCTACTTCCAGGGGAGAGCAGAGCCAGGAAAGAGAGCCCATCTCACCCCTGATCCATATCTGTGAACAAAACAGATAGACTGTAAGATCTCAGCACGCTTTAGGGTGGTTTTTTGTTGTTGTTGTTGTGTTAGGGATTTTTTTTTTTTGGTTGGTTTGTTGTTTTGTTTTGTTTTTTTTTTCCCCATCAGATTTAGCTGACTGCTCAAATAACCTGGATGAGCGCTGAAATGAAAGGAGGGGGGGGGAGGAGGGAATAAAATAAATAAAAATGTCCCCAAAAAAGAAAACGCGTTAAGGATAAAAACGGCACCAAAGCGAGCAGGAGTCAGCCAGGGGCTTGTGTGCAGCTCCCGAACAGAGTTTAGTTTCTAGGCACGATGTTAGGGTAAGTTTTCCCCCACCGCAAGAGGCGAGAGCTCCGAGAAGGGGCTGGGAACCGGGAGGGAGCGGGGCAGGATGCGGCCCCCAGCCGGCTCGGCGGGCGGGCGAGGCGGGGGGGATCCCGCCCGCGGATGCGGGGGGGGGCGTGTGGAATCAGCAGGGATCCAGCCCTGGGGGCAGGGGATCCGGCGGGATCCTGCCTGAGGAGTTGAGGGGGGGATCCCGCCTGGGGGGGAAGAAGATGCAGTTTGGGGGGGGGGGGGGGGGGGGGGGGGGGGGGGGGGGGGCGGGGTGCCGGCGGGGGAGGGGC